>JAJMAW010000008.1:0-132301 GCA_030565085.1 Sugiyamaella pinicola | reverse complement strand
AGAGAAGAAAAACGAAAAAGATAGGGGGTACCGATATTTAAATATATCGGACAAGTATAATTCACGGTGGGAAACCTCGTGTTGACCAATGATAAATCGAGATGATGTCTGCATCAGATGGTGTCAGGCGAGTCAACCCTAAACTCAGAAATCTCAGGTTCATCTGATTTCAACAATAATCATATGTTAAATATCTTCTTAATAATTCTTTAAATACTATTATTATTAGTAATTTTATTTTATTGAAACGTTAGTCAAAAACTTATTATTATTTTGTAATAAATTGGTATAAAAATCTCATAGGTGTAGATAGAGCTCTTAGTATTCAAAGTATAAATACATTTTAAATTAACATATTTCTGAATGTTTATATAAATGGAAGCATCGGTGAATATATTCAAGCCAACTTCGGTTTTAGAGATAGATATAGATAGAGAAATCAATTCGTACCGTCAGATTCTTTTTCATCGGGACGGCAAAGAAATGACTTCCTTCCCTCGCACTAGTTGGCTCGGACTCACTGATGCGAAGTTCCACTTCGCCATAGGCGTACAAAATGTCTTTAAAAGCGCACACCCTTATATCAGTGGCACGATCTTAATTCGCTTCTTCGTATTAGATAGAATATCATACATTAATTATAGCATCATCCACAGAGTGATTTCTATACGAATAAATAAGTAATAATATGTAATAATTGATTTCGAAGACAAAAAAACATTATTACCAAGAAATATAATCTAATATATATATATATATATATATCATCACATCATCCCTTTTCATATTGCGCTCAGCGTTCACTCAGCACTCTGCTCAGTATCCCTAGAGCTAGTTAGTATTAGGAATAGGATAGCAGAAAATTTAACAGTAGTAGTACGGGGGTTGATTCCAACCAAAGCTTTTAGGTTCTTATTAGTATATTTATTAGTAACGGAGGAATACCAGTATCGAACGTGATAAATCAGACAGAGACCAAACGCTAATTGTCAATGATCTATCTATATAGATTCTAATAGACAATAAATAGTAAGTAAAGATTATACACGAAAAGAATGCAAAAAAAAGGAAGTTAAATGGTGTATTAAATAAATATATACATAACCAATATTTCTCTTTACTATATTAAATTGGATTATCATTTTTATAATAAATACAATTTAACTTTTTTTATTAGTATATATCTTGAAGCTGAGTTAATAAAATAAATGAGCGCACCGAATAATAGCATATTTTATCGATTTTGATAAATAATTTTTTTTCTTATTAAATTGTTCGTTAACAGTTTCAGAGACTTTTTTTATCTTCGAAATCAATTACTACATATTATTATTACATAACAATCTCTTGGAGCTTATTGCTCACAATTTAACTTAGTCCTCTCGTTCTGCATGTCAGACAGGACTCCGTCACCTATGGATCATCTCGATGATAGCGTAGATACTTCTGACGGTATTTGTATTTAGAATTGGTCGGTTTGTCAAGTATCATTTGATTGCTTATGAACGATATCATGATTGGTTCTTCGACGTCGCAATTGATGTACTCCGTATTATAACGATATCCATGGCTGAGAATTCCGATAGCCTTGATAAATAAACAGAACATCACTTGAAAACAAGGGAAGCAAATAAATAATTATGTCCGTAGACAAAAGTAATACTACTTTCAGTACCGTAAATATATTTGCGCCTATCTCATGGCATTCTTATATAAATAAATCTGCCAATTGGGCAGCGAATAGCTGTATTTTTGGCAAATGTCATTCATAATTATGTTATAGAAAAAAATAAATAAAATCTGCTAACTTATATATGGAGAGATAGATGGCCGTTGTCTGACCTGACCGTAATATATAGGAAGAAGAAAATGCACGTTACTATAGTTACCCGTTTCCCCATAAATACAAATATAATTTTAAGCAACTATCATTTGTTCTCAAGAATTAATGTTGATATCTAGAGCCCCCTGGGACGGGATGGGGATGCTTCCAATAAATATAATATTGATTTGGCTTACTATTTTTATTCCAGCAAAATGATGTTGACAGCAAAGCACGTACGCCGTTAAACTGTACGGAGAGAGATAGAAAGAAGTCTTCCCCACATTTATTTGCGAATTTTCTGTGATAGTATATATATATATAAATAAATACAAGTTTTGTCTGTTCTGCATAGTTTCAGTGAAAACCCCATACAAGCTTGCGGATCCGTTTTAAACTCGAGGAGGATTTTAAGATCGAGGGATTGTGTCTTGCAGTTACTCCGGTGGCCGAATTGCTCACAGCCAGAGCAGAGATATTATTTATCTCATTTACAAACCTCGCAAATAGCATATAGTAATGCTGAAGAGGAACTTAGCGATTACTTAATTAAATATAACTGATACTAATTTGTAGGCGTATTATATATAAATGTAAAAGTTGACTATAATTAGAACATTCTAATAATATAAAAAATATCGAATATAAGTATTTTAAATGGTTATGGATTGTTTATATATATAGTATAGCTTAAAAACATTTAATCGAGTTAATATTCGGAGCACTGATTATTTTACAATACATACGATCACATCATTATTTATTAGCTGAATATACTGATCAGTGACACATTTACATGCTTGGTCTGTATGGTTGGAGTCAGTTCACGCTGGGACATGCTAATAACTACTACTTCTACCTTCTACATAGATTTGCGCGCTTTGCGTGTGTAGCCCAGTTTATTGAGTGATAGCTTGCTTGATCTTCAAATCCTCGATTCCAAACAGGGCATAAGCAGTGGTCAAGTTCCTTGCTTACCACCCCTTAGCAGCAGCTTCTCCTTCAGTGAGCGGTCGTCATCGTAGGTTTCTATTCACCATTGATACTTTGTTTATGAAACTTCAATGTGGCAATCTGACCCTGCCCATTGTTCACCTCAGCCCCCACTAATAAAATGTTCTACAAGCCATTATCTGGTCGCACAGGCTGAATTCTTTATTTATTTTATTTTTATTAATTAAATACAAACTGAAACATTAATTACACAAATATCTCTTACAAGAATAGCAGTTAGTTAAATATATCCTATCTGCTCTCCTCCTACTCTAGGTTCGGTTTATCAATGTATTGTTGGCCACATATAGAGATACACGGCGCAGACAAAATATAAATTTTAACTATCTTTGAATGGCATAGCGGCATTGTGTGTGAGAATACAATTATTAGCTTCCCGGCGGTGGTTAATTAAATAATTGAGTTTTAGCATCCAGTCGGAATTTAAGCAACCATGCGGGGAAAATTATAGATATAAAATGAATATTTTTGGTAGCTTCTCTTGTCATTATAATAGGGTGTCCGCCGTAATAGATATATATACACGAATAAAAATAAAAGGATTCCAGTAGATATACTACTACGACTCTTTTTATTCGTGTATTGGGGCAGGGTCAGATTTCCAGCAACATATACTGGTCGTTTCTGATGGCACAACCTATCTAGAATCGATGAAGAAACATAGAACAGAGCGTGCACGCAACCTTACGTACGTTTGCATTGCATTGTTTGCACGATAGATGTTATTTAAATATATAGTTAGTTTTAGTTTTTAAAATAGTAGACAATATCACATAATAATATATATACAAACCAGGCCTAACACGTAATTGTCATCGAGACAATAAATGTTTAGTACATATTATTATAATCGAATTGGCAGATGAGGGGGATATATATACATGAAATATCTATTTTTTCAGTTATCACGCTTAATTATTAATTTATTCATATACATATTTACATTATTATATAGGATTATAAATTTAATGTTAGGTTAGTATAGTTGTAACTAAATATAAATATATATAGCCGCCGATGTTAATTCTAAAATGATGAATAAAAAACGCTTTTATGCGCTGGGGACATGCTATATAGTATGCTCTATTCCAATTTCTTTGCATCACCCATACAGAGAGCCATTAACCCTTCACAATGACTACTCTAATATATATATATATGTATGCTTAAAAACAAATTCATTTATTTTCTGGACAAGTTTAAATATATATATTATTAACGTAATGTGAAAAACTTAACTGGAGTTAAAAGTAAATCATCTTATGCCATATAATACAAAATAATAAGATATAGTATATGGGCGTTGCACGGGCACTAGTTATTTTTACACACGAATAATATTTTTAGAAAACAACAAATAGAAGAAAAGCTATTTATTCACTATAATACATACACCGCTCTATCTGATAAGCAATCGATTAATAAATATATAGAAAAATGAATTCAGCATGTGCCGCAGCATAGGGCTTATCAACACTCCTCTGGTAGTGGCAATTTCAGACGGTAGATGAATAGTTAGTTGATTGGACGGGCCCCTTCAACATACCACTAGTGAAATGTTTTGGAACAGTGGCAAAACCTTCCTCTACAGGCTAAATTTGTTAAATATATATAACATCATAACATAACATTATTTATTACATGCCACATTATGATGGCAACTATTCTGCTATTTGTATTATTATTGAATTCTACAAGGATGAACAGAAACCATCTATTGTACGATATATGGTATATGAGGAATAGCTGCTCACGCGCTGCAGTTTGTGATCGCATCAATCAATGAACACCAATAATACAATATTTTAATATATAAAATAATCATATAACAAAGTTTCTCTTAAGTAAATACATAATTGTTTTGGATACGCACGGCTACTACTTTACTGTCCATCAATATTTAATTAAGCACCACTGTCAGTTTTTTCAAAGCTCTATTTTAAAATCCTTCCCGATTCTGATTTTAAAAAGGATAAGCAGAGGACAAGCTCCTTGCCACTATTACCCTTAGCTGCTTGCGGTCATCATCCAGTCTCCCTCCCACTGTAGCAAGAGAACGAAGGGGTAAAATGTAAAAACGTTACTTACTAATAATATAATAATCCAAAAGTATATCTACATGTCTGAGTCCTGATAATTAACGCGTATCCTAGGATCTTCGACAGAGATTGATAGCTTGTCTGACGGCTTAGGGGTTAAAATTTTGTAGTGTATTGTATAAGATAGTTGCTTTATATGAATCACTCAGATCAGAGGCGCAAGATCTCATCGCGAAGCAGTCTTCTACCTCCTAGTTGCTTCGGAACAATCATATAGAGCTTGCTTAATTCACTGGAAACCAGCTCAAAATCAATGCTAAAATAACACAACGCACCTGTAATGGTACGCCCAAACGCGCTCGAGCCCGTATCCTGTGGCAGAGGCTCAATTAGTCTGTACTATTTGTTATATGTTGCAAATTTATAAATATTCAGGAGAGAGACGTCTAGTCTATTACTTGATATATTGTATCTGATTCTTATTATATATTGATATTATAATTTAATTTATGTGGTAATAATCAGGAAAATATACGGACAATAAAATAGTATAAAATGTAGAATATCTCATATATGTATATTATTTGGACTTGGAAAGGAGGTATCATTATTTCACTGGACTAATACATAACTAGTATATATAAAAGCAAATTAAGGACAGGTAAATTATATATAGGATATGTATGTTATTTCATCATCTATTATTGACTCATATTGCTCTCAAGATTCATTCAAAAATAATTAATCAGCTACTAAAAATATTAATTTGGTAAATTCATAAATGAGATCTATCTAGCTAGACTAGAAGAAAATTCGGATTGTCGATTATTATTAATCTGTATAAATTAATTACTATTTATAAATGAGTAGTTAAAATATTCGACTCACTCACTACACATCACAATCTAACCACCATCATCATCCATCATGGCGATCGTAGCTCCTTCATATTTTTGTATATTAATATTATTAACCATTATTTCAAAGTTAAACGCGACTGCTCTAGATTCCTTCCTAGCTAACTAAGCATGACATTGGCCTTGATTGTTAGCAGCAGATAACTTATATCTTATTAAAAGCTAAACCTATGAAATAAAATACCAAAAGTAAAATTAAGATGTTCGACGAATCGCCCGAGTGCTTTAACTAGAATGTAAGAGTCAGAAAGGAGCCTTTCTAGATTTTTGTAGCACTTAAATAATGAAAATCACATTATTTAAGATTTGTATTAATTATATGGGAATAATATATCCAATAAAATAATTGTAATTGAAAAACAATTTTAATAATTAAATGGGATAATGGAAAATGCGTCAGAAGTTACGGGACAGTTATTATTAGTTGGCTCAACACACTTGATCTTATAATATATAATTTAATATCGAAAAAAACTCGCCATTATTTAAGTCCGTCATCCTTATATATATATATATATTAAATAGTAAAAGTTTGTATGCTAAAATAGATCAATTTATTTTTGCCTTCAATTTTAGTCACACATGTCAGCAGCATTTTAAATAAATATTAATTATTGCTTAAAACTAAAAGTTATCTAATCCTATAATTGCTCAAAGAACTGAGAGCTGAGAGCTTTTATTCTTAATAATATGTATGTATATTTTTTATAATAATTGCTTATTAGGAATGATTTCTATTAATATCATTAATATTATTAATTTTAAGATTATTATTAATTTATTAAACGATTTCGTTAAAAAGATATTTCCCATAATATAAATTATAGATAGGAATTAAAAAAAAAAAAAAAATAATGATTAATAGGATTCACAGTTTCAACTATCAATAAATAATGATTATGATAATTACTAACTATTGTGTAGATAGTTGTTTTAAATAGTTTTCCATATATAAATTTCTTCGATCTTTTTTGATTTCGAAAAATGGTGAATATATATTGAATATATATGTATTTCTTAATTACAATCATGCCGTATCAATAGTACAACTAATTTATAAATTATTACTATTAATTTTAACTATTATCATTTATATTGTACTCATCCCGTTCCATCAATTGTAAATCCAATATTAATTTTATTGGAGTGTTATTTAAATGTATAATTATTATATTTTTGGCAATGCAATAAATGAATAGAAAAATTAAGTATCATAAATTATATTTTCATATAGAAAATCAGTTAAAAGGTCCGACGAAAATTAATACATATAAAACAAAATGAATTCGGCCGGTTCTATCGGGTACTTGTGCGAAAGAAAACAGTTTATTGGAGTCTATGTTGAGACAACAGTGTTGGGCAAGCAGTGCCATAATATGTGTATGGTATCCGTGCGCGATTTGGTTGAAAAGTCCACAAATTGTATTTAGAAACAAAATTGAAAAAAAGTGATTTTATCACATATCTATTACATATTTGATTATAATAATAATATTGACATTGAAATGACGAAATGTAAATTCATTTCTTTGAATTAACTATCTTCATAAATAATATTATTTACATTTATTAATAGGAGATAAATAGAAAATCAATTATATAAATGCAAACAAACAAATACCTATTTCGCTGGCAGATAAGGGCTTTTTTGCCAGCGTGTAAAAACATTTTATTTTAGTGGTCTACGTTGAGATCAAAATTGTAGTGGGAGAGCAGGAAGAGACATAAGAGGAACAAGCACGTGAAAAAGCGAGAGGATTGCGCAGAATAAATATTTATATTATTATTGTATAAACCCCGGTGAAAATGAACTGGAAGGATGGGGTATATATAATAGAGCCCTGAGAAACTAAGAATCTGCAGAAGCCCCCACCCAGCTGAACCTCCCACTCCAATTTGTGGTTGTCTATATTAACTTCTTTTCGTGGCTTCAATGTTGGCCTCTTTTCCATGGTATTTTACGTCGCCGCTACACACATGATTTTGACGGGTGTCTTCCCGTGCAGCATCATCATCATCCTCTGTGCACATAGCCGCCATGAAGGGCCCCGGAATATACCTTGGCTCATACAGCAACAACCACTGCTTGATGTATACTGTAAAAATTATATATTATATAATATAGATATGAATAAACCTGTAGGCATATATATAATATAGATTAGTTGTCAATTAGCATCTTCTTCTCGACTTAACGAATCAGTTCAGTTTCCCCAGATCTAAAGAAATCGATTCTAAAGAGACTCTGAGCGGGAGGTCAAGTTCCTCCCCAATCTGTTCATTTGGCCTAAGGCTTGCAATCGCGTCGGTATTAATTCTTATTAACTGGGAAAATGCTCCGACAAAAATATTCCTGAAGAATAACATGGAAGGGACCCGCGCGTGTGGATCGTATAATTCAATTATCTTTTAACGTTGCAATAGGCAGAGGGATATTAGACATTAGCAATAATGATACATATTCATTCACCTGATAATTACAACGAGGCATACAAAGGGTGTTGTGAGAAGCAGAGTGGAGCATAAAAGGATGACAGATGACTAAACATGACTGATGTAAAATTGAACTATCTCCATGGGTACGCATAAAACTGATCGTGGCATTCAGAGCCACACAGTCATAAATCTGCTTACAGCAGGTGATGATATCTGAGTGGGATAATGGACGTCGTGATATCGCACTGATTTCCCATATAAAAAGTGAGAATCTGCCTGAACTTGCCGTAAATATGTAGTCAGCCCTTAGCCCTTTATATGGGCACGCTGACTCGTTGTCTATTTTGTATCAGATATATATATTAGAATTTCTTGAGTAAATAGTAGTAGCACTGGGCTTCCTTTGTATGTATAATCGTCAGATGTCAGTGCCCTGCTATGCGCTCTCGCAAAGAAATAATAATAAATTCGCTGCGTTTTTCAGATACTATTAATAATAATAGAGACGGTAGATAATGAGTCCCGTAATATTGTTTTTATTCTTTTACAAGGAAGAGGCATTAATTGATTGATAGTGCGACGGTTATGATGAAATAAAACATGATATAAATAACAATATAATATATATATAAGAAATCAACCTCGTTTTGTCCATCGATTGGATTTCCACTTTTAGAAAGTGTGCCACGATCCGTTCTCTCGCGAAAATGTTGGGGAAAAAACCCTACGACCACTCATTAGTTGCGAGAGATCGTTATCGACAGAACTGACCCTTCCCTATATAGCCCTTTTTAAAATCCGATGCTGCGCAAATATTGTTGACAACTAATTCACTCCGCTAAGTAATAAAATGCTTGCTTTTAATGAACAGCTCGCTCCGTATTATTTGATAACTATATAGGACAGAGACGCTAATTGATTATATTTATCTAGGCCGAGGAAGCCCTACATGGGCTGTTGTTGTAAAGGAATTCGCCTGAGAGTTCTGTAGAAGAAAGTTACAAAGCTGTACTTGACCGGACCCTCTCAATCCAATTTGTGACACTTGACCGGACCCTCTCAATCCAATTTGTGACACACTTTGCCTCTTTCAGGTGTTCAATTCATTCAACGACGGAGCGCCAATACGCAGTTTCAGAACCCAAGATACCTGTGCAGAGCTGTATTGGATTCCCGTTTCACATGCCTCTGACCGCGATCATTTCGACGGAACTGAGTGCTTGATGAATTCCTATGCTTTCTTTAGTGGATTTCTTATCTCTAACTCCTGCAAAGTACAATATTATACAGACTATGTATATATAATATATTCTCTAGAAACGTGCACATAATAATAATAATAATATCTCCGATGTCAGTCCTCGTGATGAAATATAGGAAACAAATTAAAACAATTGCAGTTTTGTTCGTATAGACTATTTATTGTGGCATTCCCAATATCGCTCTTTAAGCTTCCGATAGTTAATTTATATTATTACTACTACTAATATGCGGGATTCTCAGCATCTGTTACCAATATGTAACTTTACCTGCTACCTGATTATGCAGCTATGTTGTGATTTGGACTGTATATTTTACCAGATTCTTGTTGCCAAGCAAAGTGTGGCTATCAATGTGGCGTCGGTAGTTTAATTCAAACTTTTTTTTCTGTCAAAAAACGGTATCAAAAAACAGTGGGCAGCAGTAATAGTGATATAGTGGTAGCTGCCAATAAATATTAAAACAAACTCTATCTATGAATGCCAGAGTTCAAAGTTCCAATTTTAAGATTTATATTTTTTGTATATTTCTTACTTCTCAACTATATTGTATTTTAGGATAATGTCGCTATTAAACCCTGCGTTATCGCAATTGATCGACGTGTTTGCAACATCAGCCAACCAAGGGTAATAAATACTATAAAAAACGCCACGACGTCAAACATTACTGGCCGATAGCATGTGTGGAGAAGTTAGATTAGCGGTTAACTTCGTTGCGGCTGTGAACCTCGCTCGACTCTTAGGGCCAAAGCGGCCTGTTCCTCACAAATTCTTAGCACCCCTGAAATATGCATGCCTAGAAATCGACGTGCATTATCACGCCATGGAAGCGCGATAATAAATCATATCAATACCCGAAGACGCACAAAACCTGTTTTCCCATCTAAATAGCAGTAATTAAGTCGCTATCATTGGTGTTTCTATGAGATGACGCTATCTGAGAGGGGCTATTATTAATACGCCATCTTCACGGAGCGCCAGGAACTAAGAGATAACGGCTGTGCTCTGGGCGCACAGCCATATGAAGCAATTATGGGGAAATCGAGATGAAAATCACCTCTTAAGATTTATAGTCTGTTAATGGCGCCATTGCTGCCACTATGAGGAGGTGCTGTGCTGTGATAGCCCATTCTTGTTGAGCCACTTGGCTGGTGCAGTCGTATAATCTCGCCAGAGCGAGCCGAGAGGACTAAATGAAAGCACTCCTGAAGATTTCCAAAATTATATAAAGATGTGCCTATCCGTGCCTTTAACATGAAGCTTGTTCTGGTAAAAGCCAAGATTGAATAAGATTTAAATTCAGCCAAGCCTCTAAAATGTCTTCTCTCCAAGACAAAGAAAAGGTTATCAATGTCCAAGCTACTGAGCTAGGCTCCGATAGCGATGATATTAGGTCCCTAGCCAAGAGTGCCCCGAAATCTTATTTCTTTTGGCAGGGTTTTGAACCATCTGGCATTGAGCTTGATGATATTGCTACTCAGCCATCTGTGTTTGATGATGATAAAATCGGACATCATTATGTCCCATGCGATGACTATGAAAATCTGCATCGGTTTGATCCTACCTTTAGATGGACCTGGCGAGAGGAAATCAGATTAGTCCGGAAGTTGGATTTTAGAATCATGTTCTTCATAGGATTATTATTCGCTGCTTTGCAGTTGGATCGTGGAAATATCAGTCAGGCTACAGCTGACGATTTCTTGATAGATCTTAAATTAACTACAAATGACTTTAATAATGGTAACACTATATTCACGGTTAGTTTTTTGCTTGCGGAATTACCTTCTCAGTTGATTAGTAAGAAACTTGGTCCTGATAAATGGGTTCCAACCCAAATGGTTTTGTGGAGTATTGTAGCCGGTTCTCAGTTTTGGATCCAAGGTAGAGGAGGGTTTTTCGCTACGAGATGTCTCTTGGGAATTCTTCAAGGTAAGTTTTTTATTGGAAGTCATAGAGCTATTATTATTATTTTATACTAACAGACCAGGCGGTTTTATTGCCGATTGTACTTTGTACCTGTCTTACTTTTATACAGGAGCTGAGCTTACCGTCAGATTGAGTTATTTTTGGGCTGCTGATTATATAGCCAATATTGTCGCATCGTTTTTGGGATTCGGCCTACTTCACATGACTGGCGTTAAAGGATACGAAGGCTGGAGATGGATGTTTCTAATCGAAGCGCTTTTGACTCTCCTAGTTGGTATTCTTGCCTATGGGGTCATGTTGCCTGCACCTACAAAGTCGAAATCATGGTTTAGAGGAAAAGATGGCTGGTTCGATGAGAGGGAAGAAAAGATTATTGTCAATCGAATCCTTCGGGATGACCCATCCAAGGGTGACATGCACAACAGACAGCCGATTAATCTCCAAAATTTTTGGTATACTCTTACTGATTACGATGTATGGCCAATTTATATTATTGGAATTGTATTCCAAGTTAGTACAGCTTCCGTAGGTACTTATCTTTCCCTTACATTACGCTCTTTGGGTTTTACTACTTTCCAAACCACGCTTATGGGCCTGCCTTCTGCAATTGGAAGCTTGATTACATTGCTAGCTGTTACATACAGTTCTCAATACTTCGATGAGAGATGTATTCATGGATTGCTAAGTCAAGTATGGTCTCTGCCCACCTTGATAGCATTGGAGACATTTGGTGCAAAAACCCCGAAATGGACCAAATTTGGTGTCACAACTGTATTGCTATCTCGTCCATACACGCATGCTATTCAAGTGGCATGGACTTCACGTCAATCCAATTCGGTCCGTACAAGAACTGTTTCATCTGCTCTTTATAATATCGCGGTACAATTATCTGGAATTATCTCGAACTACATTTATAGAGCGGATGATGCTCCTCTCTATAAGAGAGGAAACATGGTACTGATTGGTGTCTCTATTATGAACATTGTCATTTATGCGCTGGTAAAAGTTTATTATATTTTGCGGAACCGTCAAAGAAGAAAGATCTGGGATTCATGGACTCCAGAGGAAAAGAATAATTACTTGACTAACACAAAAGATCGTGGTAACAAGAGAATTGACTTTCAGTTTGCTCATTAGTATGTAGAGAAATATCATAATTTTTGTATATCTATTTAAAAATATTATCGGATTAACATAGAAAGCGTCTTCACAGCAGCACCATTTACGTCCATGTTGATTTTTGCTCATGATAGTCGTGCGCAAAGAAGGTGTTGTCTTTTAACAGTGGCTAAAAAATATAATAATTATTTAGCTATACAAATAAACAATCTATTCCTAATACATTACTATAAAGGTACATATTATTGATGATTCAGCGACTAGTAGCGGCCTAGAGCCTTCTCAATAAGTCTGCAAGCTTGAACAGTTTTTTCTTCCTGTAGACGACGGCCCACAATCTGCAAGGAAATTGGCGCATCAACATACTTGGCTGGGTCATAGAGATCATAATTAAATTGATCGGAAGGATTCTTAGGAACATACGACAGATCTTTCTTGTCGACAGTCTGGTCAACAGTAGTGACAGGGAAAATAACTGCGGGGTAATCGAGCAAGTTCCATTGTGCGGTATAGCCCCAGTATTTGGAATTATGGTGAGGTGGAGCCGCTCCAGGTGTTGCTGGGCATAAAATAACATCAACTGGGTGTCCATCTTCCTTACCAGTTTCTTCCCACAAACGATTGTAAGCGTCTTGATAGGCGTATTTTTCAACATTCTTGGCCCACAACTCACTAATGGTATATGGCTCCTTAGGAACGTTCTGTGAATAGATCCAAGAGGTCAATGGAAGTTCTTTTTCACCTCCAGCTTTAATGATTTCTCTATGCTCGGTGGCACCATCCTCAAAGTATAATGACGAAATAATTTCCCATGCCTTGTCATGCTGCCATGGTTTCCATTGAATAAGTTCAACTTCAAGATCATCAAACTTGGCAGTCTTCAGCTTTGCTACTACCTCTTTAATTGCTCTCTGAACTGGTGGATGTGGAGTTACAACTCCATCATTATCGAGTATTGCGATCTTGATCTTTTTGTTGAAAACCGGCTTCGTATTCCATGGCAAAGGGGATAAGGTTGAGTCTAACCTCCAAGGTTCTTGACCAATTACAGAAGACATGAAGAGTTCTACGGTATCAAGATCCCTGGCAACTGGGCCAACAACACCAGGTATAGCTTCAGCTCCTGTATCAGCATGGCAGAAGTCTCCACCGGGAAGACGGGTATTACTTGGCTTAATTGCATAAACACCGCAGTTGCTAGCAGGGGTACGAATAGATCCACCAATATCGGTTGCTACGCCAAAGGGACTAGCACCGAATCCAATGAGTGCACCTTCACCTCCAGATGAGCCACCACAGGTAAGATTGGCATTGTGAGGATTGTTTGTAGTTCCATAGATGTTACTATGTGTTTCAATTTGCATGAGTGATTGGGGATTTGTAGTCCTGACAAAAGGAACAGCACCAGCAGCGTAGAGATTTTTCAGGAGAACAGGATCTTCGTCGATATAGTTGTCAACAAAAGCGACGAAACCAAAATTACAGTAATGTCCCTTTATTTGACACATCTCTTTGATGGAGATAGGCAATCCATGCAAAGGACCAAATGTCTTTCCATTTTCTTTGAGATAATTGTCCAGTTTCTGTGCCGTTTCAAGAGCTTCCTCGGGTAATAGTTCTGTGACACAGTTGACAGCCTTCTGAGCAACGATGGCAGCTCTAAGATAGGCACCGGCAACGGATACTGCCGAGTATGTTCCGGTAGCAATCTTCTTCAGCAAATCTGCCACCTTTTCACTCACGATTTCATAATCTTCTGGAGCAAGATGCTCTTTTAAAAGTGGAGTTGTATTCAAGGGGAGCTTGTCTGGGTAGCCCTCCAAGTGCTTGGATGCCGCTGGAGAAGGAAAGAGCTTCTCTGTACGATCAATTGAATCATCTCTAACTTTAAGAGCGAAATCAATTGCTTCTTGATATGATTTGCTGGTAGGTTGATAAACTCCGATCTTTGCTGATGACATTGTTTACTACTATTCTATTCTAAAAGAAGACGGCTTTTTTTATACGATAGACTAGATATTTATCTTGATTCGGTTCATCTTTTATTGTCGAATAAACCGATATATTTATATATTCACCATATCTGTGGTGATATCTATATTGTCCGAATTTGTATATTTAGGCGACGGACGCATACAACGCCGTTTATCTATAGAGTCGATAAGGATTTTAATCCAACTTCCTCATTTGTATATAGTACTGCCGTTATCGCTTGGATAAGATAAGAAATGTTAATAGAAAAAGAAATGTTAACTCGCTGAAGTTTGAAATTTTGTAACTTCTGCGGTGGATGGTCCTTGCAGCGTCAGTTTTACCGCTCGCGGAAAGAATCGAGGCAACCAGAGGCGATCGATATTGAGTTCCGCGAGTCTGACTGGCAGAGATAAGAAGAGAGACATTAAGTTTGAGCGGAATCTTGGTTGGTCATCATCGTTCGAAGCGCACTTGATAAGGGACAGGGAGATGAAAATAGCATATCCGCGGAGGTTGTTCTCCGATATCTTATCTTTTGGTTATCAGTTAAGTATTTGGCTATTATATAAGCATTTTAGTGGAGATGATCTAGGAATAGATGATAGGCTCAAATTACTGCTCATTTTAACATGAAGCCTAAAAAAATACACAGGAGAACCAAGAGGCCTATGCTCACCTCGGAGTCGAAGCAGGAGAGAATACAATTTACAAATAAAATTCTATTTTTCTACACATAGCCGAATCAATTAGCGAATTGAAGCATTTACGCCCAGCAATCCCAATATTGCAGATATACCTTTTGAAATTGATCGGATCGATTTCGCAATCGCTGGACTGACCCTTCTCGGGTTTCGGCGTAGCCATTTAGCTATATTCACTGCTAGAACGACAACAATAGCATCAACTGCAATGTGTCTTGCAATAGAATATAAGAGTCCTTTTGCAAGTGCCTCCTTATCATAAGTAGGGTTCATAGGATGGTCGTTTGAGGGGACTGTATTCTGGGTAACAGGAGGAGTTCCTGCAAACGGAGCACTGAGGTATCGTTGCCGCATAGCATGGATTTCTTCATTAATAGTTTCCAGAGCCCAAGTTACATCTCTCTTCCAATTCCTCAGTTCATCGGTCTTTTCCGGGCCAGCGACTTCATCGAAATCATCATCTTGTTCATCATCAAGTCCTTTCTGGCTATGTATAGATAATCCAAACTCTGAAGGGGTAGCTCTGGGCCCCTGGCCACGTCGGCTACCTAAGCTTCTTACTGATCTTGCTGATGATGTAATTGGTTGAGTATATTGGCCGTAAGGCAAACCGTAGGATGGGCCATATGATGTTGTTGACAATGCTGACGGCGATAACACTCCCTTGACCCGAATCCAAGAATTCTCTAATTCAATCAACTTTTGCCTTGCTTCAGTCGTTCCACTTGCATGAGTTTTCATTGTCTAAAATTCAAAGTTATTATATGTAGTCGGCGTATATATGTACTCGAAAGAACAACTCTTACCTCTATAAGAAGTTCAATATATCGCTTTTTGGCTTCTGTTTTAGTTATGCCTTCCTGGCGTTTCCAAGCGTCCCTTATTAATTAGTAATGTTCTGCCTGCTCAGCCAACCAACTTACCATTTGCTTCGACTGGCTTCGTCCTCAGGCGTAGAGCCTGTTGGCCTGGGCAAAAGGCTTTTTATATCTCCCTCTAAAGTCCTTTGTTAGAAATATATATATGATCATCAAACTTCACCAATACTGACCAGTCGCTTGTTTGTACAGACCGTACAAACGCGCTCGATTCTCTGGCGGCGGCCGTGACAGACCCCCCGATCCAGGCCTAGATGAAAGCGTTTTTATAGTGGAGATAGCACTAACAAATACAGTATCTATAGTTTCTGACATTTGACTATTTATAATTGCAAGCAATATAGTAGCTAGACAGATCAAGGAGAAGCGGTGTGTGGGGAAAAGAGACACAGCCTGCCGAGTTGATCGCATAGCGCACGTGATCTAACAAAAACAACATATGAACTATTATTATATAAATTCGAATTCACTTTTTACTTACTATATACTTGTAAAAATCATATTAAATTAAATTATTTTGTTTTATTATTTCGACTATTGAAGCCATTCTCTAGTAGTTTTTAGAGCCTCCACTAGCCTCTCTTCTTCAGAGCCTGGCTCAGGTTGATGGTTATATACCCACGACACATGGGACGGTAATGACACTAGAATAGATTCAATTCTTGCATTTGGGGTCTGAAGCCCAAATGCTGTGCCTCTGTCGTGTACGAGATTAAATTCAACATATCGACCTCTGCGGATCAATTGCCACTTTTTCTGTTCCTCGGTATACGGAAGGTCCTTTCTCTTTCTAAGAATAGCGGTATATGACTTGATAAAAGCATCAAAACCAGATTGAACAAATTCATAAATCTTCTCGGGCTCCTTATCTGCCAGATCGTCAAAGAAAATACCGCCAATACCTCTTGCTTCCTGACGATGAGAGTTGTAGAAATATTTATCGCACCATTTCTTGAATTTCTCATAGTACTCTGGATCATGTTTACTACAAGCGTCTTTATGAGCTTGGTGGAACAAGACTGCATCCTCTTCGAACAAATAATATGGTGTTAAATCAGCACCTCCGCCAAACCACCAAGCCTGAGGACTGCCATCAGGGTTCTGAGTTTCAAAATATCGATAATTTAAATGAGTTGTTGGAGCCATTGGGTTTTCAGGGTGCACAATCATACTAAGTCCACAAACCCAGAAAGGCAGACTTTCTCCCTCAGGAGCATACACAGTAGCATGATCTGCTTTCATTTTTTTAATTCCTGCAGGAGGAATAGCACCCTGAACAATTGAGATATTGACACCAGCTTTTTCAATAGCTTTACCACCCTCTAAAACACCAGTAATGCCACCACCTCGCTTCTCAGGGCGGTCCCATTCATCTAAAAAGAACTTTTTCTCTCCTCCATCAACTTCCTCCAAAGCAGCAATAATTTCCTTCTGCTTTCTTCTAATGAGAGCTTCCATTTTACTTCTCATGGTTGGATCACCAGGGATAGCAGGTGTGCGTAATTCCGTTGTCTAAAGAGACATTTTGTTAGACGGGGGACGTACACTCCACTCCCTGTTGTCGACCCTCACTTACTTTGGACATTGTTAATAATATGTTAAGAGAATGGAAAAAATGTAAACGATATGGCAATATACCAGACTTAAGTATTGCAATCAATTAAATTCAAACGGTCTATTTTTGGATAAATAACAAGTTGAGAAGAAAGAAATCGGATGATAATTTCTTATTATTTATCTGGTCAGAGAGAGAAGAAATATCACGAGATTTGAATATGGAGCCACATATTCCAATTTGGTTCGTCATGTCACTTTCGTACATATAACCTAACCTTGCTGAAAAGTTGCAGGCCATTTATGTGGTTTTGTTGTATCGTTCAATCTTCCATTTTATTTTAATTTTATTATTCTAGGGTAACAATGGGACGAAGTAGGTTATCAGCTGCTTTAGTCAGAGAACAGCAGAAAGTCAAAGATTTTGCGTTAAGGGAGCAGACACTTAAGAAACAGAAAGAGAGGCAAGAGCATGTGAAGGCTAAAGTCAATGGGATCAAGAGGAAACGCGAAGAGGGAGGAGATCAGGACGAGACTGATAAAAATGCTGCACGGACTAGAAGATATTGGATTCCTTTTGAGAGAAAGGATAAAGTGTTATTAATTGGAGAAGGCGATTTTTCATTTTCTCGTTCAATATTAGAACAGGAATTGATTGCATATGCTACTTGCACAAGCTTGGATACAGAAGAGGAATTATCAACAAAATATCCTAGTTCTATAGAGGGGCATCTGGAATATCTAAAAGAGAGCCGAAATGCCGAGCTATTATACGGCATCGATGGAACAAAACTGGAGAAAACAAAATCATTAAGATCGAATATTGGACGATATGATGTATGTATTTTCAACTTTCCTCATTTGGGCAATTCTGTAAAAGACCAAGATCGTAATATTCTTCAGCACCAAAAGCTTATGATGGCGTTTTTCAGTTCTGCCAAACATATGATAAATCCTATTACTGGCAAAATATTAATTACTCTCTTTGACGGCGAACCATATGCTTCGTGGAATATTAAGCAATTGGCTAGAGCCAATGGATTTTCATTACAACGAAGTGGTAATTTTGAATGGGATGCATTCCCCGAATACCGTCATCACTTAACGTCAAAAGAAGGTCATACGTCTAAGCCGCAACGTAGTAGAGCTGCAAAAATGTATCTATTTGAATTGTATAAAGGTAACAAGAAGCGTACCATTAGCAATAAGCAGAGACAGGCAAATGTCCCTGGCCCCAAGACGAAAAGAAAGAGAGAAAACATTGAAAGTAGTGACGAAGAGTAAAAAGCTTTTTATTTATTGACAAATGTGATGATGATTTAATCCCTGCTATGCATACTTTATTTATTTATTAATTTATTTATTTATTTTTCATGATATAATGCTTAGTGATGGACGACGGAGACACGTCCGTTCGTTCTATGTTCTTTGTCGTTTGTCATACGTTCGTTATTTAAGAAGCAAATCAAATAGGCTAGTTATGTTGGAAATACATTCTTAAGTTCGCTAATATCAAATACTTCCTGAGTAGTGGGGTCTGCAATTTGGTCGGGACTTACTCCCGCTTTCTCTGAATATGCAATTAACTTCTCCCTACCATAAACTCTTCCATTAGGAAGAACAACGGGGTCGCTATCAAGATGACAACGAATGTGTAAAGCGTATGGAAGAGACCTCGACAGTTTATTCAGTTCATCAGAACAAACTGGACACATGTGACCTCTGGACAAATCTAATTTGGGCTTGAACGCAAGGTCGGTCTGAATACAAGAATACGTCTTCAAAGCGGAAATACCAGTTGCTAGTGATTCTATCAATGCAGATTGGGCAGGTAATCCATGAAGATTCAAAAACGTATTAACAAACATTACTGCCAAATTGTCCCATCTATCAACAGAGTATAATTCTTTATAAGGAGTAACATCTGTGTCAGGGCTGAACGCCAGCAAAGCAGATGCCTGCTGTACAACTTTTAGTTGTGTGTCGGCATTTTTAACTAGAAACTTCTTTGAATGCTGAATCGCTTCATTCAACCTCCTGGCCCGGGCCAATTCGATATACTGTTGTAGGCGAATTTCAAACTCAAGCGGGCTGGATATCTTTCTCAAATGAGCTTTATTCTCTTGGCACCAGGCCTGGCATTCGGCAGTCTTCTGCTGACGCAAATTCTGCTCAATTTTATGACACTGCAATAAAATATCAATGTCAACAACAGAATCGATTTTTCTAGCCTTTGAATGTTGTTGAGCAGTTTCAACATATCCACATCGTAAAAAATAATCCACTAAAAGAATGTCCAACCGCTTCTTTGACCATTCTTCGTATTTAAAACTTTCAAAGCTCTCAATTGTAAATAACTGGTCTAGATAATCCATTCTTGCTTTCGTCACCTTGAGATGATTGTCTTGTTCCAATTTTAAAGTAGACAGCTTCCTCTTTAATCCTCTCATTCTCGTAACCATTTCTTCAAGTCTAGTGCTGATTACGGCCGTATCTTCAACATTGCCATTTCCGCTACCGCTAAACCTTTCTAGCTCCTTTGTTGCATCTCGAACATAATCAGTGTCTCTTTCCAAGTTCTTTTGTGCTTGTTTGAATGTTCTTCTCATTGATTCGTAAGGAACTCGTAGGAGAGACTCCTCCAATTGGAGAGTTCCTTCAGCATTAAATGTAGCGCCCATTCTATGTCTTAGTAGTGGTGGTCTACGCAAATCTGGGAATCGTAAGAGACACACATATAACCATAAAATATAATCTGCTTGATATCCCTCGCTCAGTAAGCAACAATAATTTTTAATTCACTGAAGATTTAAGATAAGCAGTGAAATAAGTCGTAACAGGAGTAATGCCACCACTGATTAGCTTGCCGTATCTACCGTATTATGGCTGCTGCTGCTCATGCTCATGCTCATGCCGCGCACGCGGTTCTCTGATACGACTCTTATGATGTGCGCTTTACCTACCACTGAAATTTATTCTAATTCAAATTGCCCAAAAAGTCATACCACCAGGACCATATATTTCCTTCAAAGAACAAAGTTATAAAAAAAATTAAGATATTTATTACATCACTATAATAACAGGTAGTCCTTTACCTAGGATTTTCATCTATAAAATGACACCATTAGCACAGTCCCAGTTTTTCTTTTTAAGAAATATGTCGATTTCTTCCGTAGCCAAATCATGTGGATCCAAGTTCTGTATTGCAAATATTCAAAACTCTTCGAAGAATGTTACGAGTTCTCTTTTCTCGGGGATTTCAAAAGGGAAAGGAATAATTTCTGCGAAGCAGTCAATCACTAAAACCATTCACAACGGGGCCGGTAATATACGGACTTTTTCGACTACTGGTAGACATGTTTATCAAAACCCCAGTTTTTATAGAAAATTTTCCACAAATGCCGTCCATCTAAATGCTGAAGCTACTGTTCCTGAGTCAGCTAATATTCAAAGACAAAAGAAATTGGTATCAGGAATATTAAATAAAACTCAAGATAAATCATTCCTCAGAACCAAGTCTAAGAGATCCCCTGCCAATTCTTCTAAATTTGTTGGCTATTGGTTAGTAGGCAGCGCCGGTCTTGTATTTGGCATTGTTGTTCTTGGTGGTTTAACCAGATTGACTGAGTCTGGCCTTAGTATAACCGAATGGAAGCCTGTAACTGGCTCGATCCCTCCATTATCTCAACATGATTGGGAAAAGGAGTTTGAGCTATATAAAAGTTCGCCAGAATTCAAGATTCTCAATTCCAACATCACGATTGATGAGTTTAAATTTATTTATTACATGGAATGGTCTCATCGTCTATGGGGTAGAGCAATTGGTCTTGTGTTTGTACTGCCGGCAGCTTATTTTGTGTTTGCAAAAAAAACAAGTCCTCATGTTACAAAGCGATTAGTTCTCATATCCGGTTTATTAGCTCTGCAAGGATTCATTGGCTGGTGGATGGTTAAATCAGGTCTTAATCAGGATTTCCTGAATCAACCTGGCTCGCACCCAAGAGTATCTCAATATAGATTAGCTACTCATTTAGGAGCAGCTTTCTTGCTCTATATTGCTATGATTAATACTGGTCTTGATGTCCTGCGGGAATCAAGATGGATTCGCAATCCTCAAACGGCGTTGAAAGAAATAACTGCTTTATCAAATCCTGTTGTTCGACCTTTGAGAAAGGTTGTAACGGCTTTAGCATGTCTTGCCTTTATTACCTCCATGTCTGGCGCCTTTGTCGCCGGGCTTGATGCGGGTCTTATTTATAACACATTCCCTTTCATGGGCGAAACCCTGGCTCCCTCGAAGAATGAATTGTTCAGTCCCCAATACGCAACTGACCCTTCGAATAGCTTCAATATGTTCTGGAAAAATATGTTAGAGAACCCTACAACTGTTCAATTCAACCATAGGGTTTTAGCTATTACTACTTGGACCGCTACGTTAGCAATGCATTTCTATAGTTTCCGATTCAAGCCATTTGTACCTCGGGCTATCATTCGTAGTGGTGCTGCTGCCATGGGATTCGTTACTTTACAGGCTGCTTTAGGTATTTCCACTCTTCTTTGGATCGTCCCCACTCCTTTAGCTGCTAGTCATCAGGCAGGCAGTTTAGCATTTCTAACTTCTGTTCTCGTTCTTATGGCCAGGTTACGTTTACCTCCATCTAAAGTCAGGCGACTGATTACTTTGCTTTCACAGACTGCTGAGAAGACTGCCAAAAAAGCTAGTAAGCGGCTGTAAACATTAGAAAATAAATGTTCAGCTTTTTTTGTTTATTGTGTTTGTTATATATGTATATATTGTAAATAGTAAGAAAAAAATTGATATATTGCTCAAAATACAAACAAAAATAAATAGAAACAATTTAATTAATTAAATTAAACAACTACCAAATCCTTTTGGATGCCATTTTAAACCGAGAAACCCCCAATAACTCTGTGTATCCGTCACTGGTAGACGCGTATTTAGGCTTCTTTGCATTTGGTGTTTCTTCTTCGGGTTCATATAATCCATGGCGAATTTTCTCGTCAAGGATACCCATTGGCTTAACGTCAGAGTAATCATCGCGGGGCTTATGCGTCCTGTTCTGTCGATGGCGACGAACCACTGAATGTCGTCGAGATGCATAGCGAAGTAAAAGAACTCCTAATACCAATTTAAGAAAAAGTAGAACTATAAAAACTGTGCTACAGATAACCAACTTGTTCAGAAACGATAGAACTTCAAATGGAATATCTAGTTGAGTCAGAAATGAAGCGAGGAAATCTGTGCCGTTTTCCAAAGTCTGTTCTATCGTAGGGTCTGCTATTGTAGTCGGTGATGACGACAAATTTCCCGTAGATGAGGAAAGTGCAGGCCAGAATCCCATTTTCGCCAGAAACATATCTATTTTATCAAGAATTGATAACGACATATTCTTAGAAGAGTTTAAATTGATTGATGCTGTTGGTGACTGGAGGGCTGCTACCTCAGTATTGCTAATACTAGTACTCTGTTCAATCAGCATGTTATAGGTTTGTAAAAGCATCTTGGCAGCAACGATTGCCAATGGGTACACTGGTAGCCCTGTTCGTTTTGTCATTATCTGGTCTGAAAATGCATTATCTGCATAGTCCATTGCCAAGACATCAAGGAATTTACGATATATCTTTGGTTTCAAACTATTGAATTTCGTGATATAAGCATGCTTCATGCTATCTACAAGCACTTCTGAACCTACCACAACAACAGCCGGTCCGAACAGTGCCCCAAGCCAACGATTCCATCCAGACCAAGAGGCTGGAATGATACCTACGTTACTAACCTCCACAACGTTACGAGCTCCAATCACTAACAGTATCACAAGAAGTTGGAATCGTTCAGTGATATCTGCACAGGTCAGTTGAAATAGTTCCTCTCTTTCAAATTTTTTGAACACAGCACCTTTAATTTCGGAAAATTGATTACTTAACAGAAGTGTTAATAAGGCATTAGAATATGAATTGACAGCAACATTCAATGTAATGATCTGATACAGTAAAATCAAACAATGCGCATAAAAGTAACACCCAACCAATACGGAAAATGATGCCATTCGTAAAGGGCTTGTAAGGGTCCCAACAGAGAATAAGCATTCAGTAACATCCTGTCCAAGAGCAGAACATAGTTTATCAGCAATTTCAAGAACATTGAACATTACGTATAGCTTGATAGCTGCTTGCCCTCTTATATTATGATAGATTCGGCTTGTATCCAACTGCAACATGGAGTATAAAACAATCGTTAAGATTACCCCCTTGAGGGCATCTGATTTACGAGCAGTAGAAGACCTGAATAGAGCCAATCTATAAAATGAATAAAGAACGCGTAATGGAAGAATTGTGAAGATGTATAAAAACGAGTCTAAGCAAGTCAACATACCAAAAAACACGACTCTTTCAAGATATAACGGTACTGCAATGACATTCAATAAATGTTCTACTTTATCTTGGCCAAATAACGTGTAGTCGTTGTCGCCCAGCTCTAAAATCAAATAGTCCCATAGCGTAAGAGGTCGTGAAGTAGTAGTAGATTGCGCGCGTTCTCGTTTAGGAGATGGGCGTGGTTCATTTAAAATATTGCTATGAGATTGATGTCGAGGATGAGTCTTCTCGTTAGCTGTTCTTCCACTAGTATCCTGGGTCGGTGTAGTTAACAGTTCATTTGAATCATTAGACACTTTCTCAGGAATATCAACCCTGTTTCTAAATGGAATCTCTGTAGGAGTACTGGGAGCCAATTCGGGAGTTGCTCTTTCTTTCCTATCATTCGAATCTGCCGCATCTTTGGCTATAGCCGGTGATTCGGGCCCAGTTGTACTGTCACCCTCAGGTTCTTTTAAAGAGCCAGTATCTAAGGAATGGCTCTTTTCTTTTTTATCGTCAGTCATTGAAAATAGACAGACAGTTAAATAAGCGTTTATTTCTATGAAGATGATAAGATGATGATGGTCTTGATTTCATTTGAAGTGCATATATATATACACGGCAGATCATCATAACGCTCTTTACACTAAAAGATAAATAATGCTACGAGAGGAACCCGTGAAAGACGACTGTGAAAGCGCAGCGCCCCTTGTCGCTTCGATCGTGCTGGTAGCTCTCGGCCCTCGTGAAATCAGCCTCCGGTTCGTACCAGAATCTCTCTTGCTTTTCGCCTCCGCCTCTGGCGGGCCTTCGGCAGCTTCGTTCGGTCACGTGATGTATAAATTCGAAATCTCCCGAGGCTCATTTCGCAGGGTGGTCGGACTCTAAAAGAAAGCGAAGAAGCTAACGCTTCCTTCCGTTCCAATTACTAGGAGAACTGTGGAACAGGAGAAGTGTGAAAATGAAGCTTTTGCAGACATAGCATGCCTCCGGCGACGGCTCAGGCCGCCTGTGCCTCGCCGCGCGAGCTGCTGAGATTATACTTGTTGAAATGGTCAATCGAACCCATCGAACCATTGGCAGAGCTAGATATTAGTGTTGGCATGATATGAGCGTTGAGCCAAAGCTTGAGTCAGAGTTTGTCGCATTTCGGCCTTATGCAGGGCTTTAACGGTTCTTGCGGTTATCACGTGATATCGTCGTATTGTCTTAAAAATGTTATTTGGTAGTACACTTGTGGAAACATTTACCGTCCTCTATTATTGTAAATATCTACAGCTGGTCGTGGTCTATTGATTGAGCCTTGTACACCAACCAATTCATGCAGGGCCTCGCGGTCAAGAATTCTCATTTACATAAAAATTTCGTGCCGTCTGCTGCATATATCTAGCCATATATTGTTTTGTTCAACTCCACGTGCGTCGGATGGACCCCCCCCTGACAGCACTGAAAATGGCAACTTCAAAAAAGTCAACTTTTTGGTCAAATTTCGTTTATGGTTAAGCCTAAGATTTATCCAGTTCTTTATCGCATCTTATCCAGCAGGTGATCAAACTCTAAATACAGGAGGGATAATTTCGTTTAGTAGTCAAGACATCGTGCGCGCCATATAATATTGTTTTATACCACTGATGATTCGATAACATATACTCGCCTATCTAAATATCTAAACCAGCAAAGCAGTCAGATAAAAGAATGTCATCTTCACAGTACAATCTGTTAAATAATGAGGGTGACGAGAACTCAAAGAGCAAAGGAAAGCGCTATTTGATAGCTATCATCACCGGATTAATAATATCCGTATTAGTTCTGACTGTTTTCCTACCGAAGGCAATTGCTAGATCATATGTTCAATATAGTGAACCACGTCCTGGTCTATATTCAAATCTAAATGATATGCTTCTTAGCGATGACGCTGTTGGGACGTCTAATTCAACTGTCTATGGAGCTCCATTAGAATCATGGCAATTGGATACTTCACGAGAATATCATCTTTCAAAATTCGGTAAATGGAATTCAGGCGTGCCCACAGCAACTAGAGAATACAACTTCGTTATTAGCGAAGTCGTCGCTTATCCAGCGGGTGTTCGAAAAACGATGACACTTATTAACGGTAAATTTCCTGGTCCTTTAATCGAGGCAAATGAAGGAGATCGAATAATTGTAAATTATTTTAATAATGCTTCTACTGCTGCTGCACTTCATTTCCATGGATTACACCAAAATGGTACCAATTATATGGATGGAGCAGAAGGGATCACCCAATGTGGGATTGCGCCTGGTAAATTGTTCACTTACAATTTTACCTTGGATAATACCTGGGGTACATATTGGTATCATTCACATTATAGTACTCAGTATTTAGAAGGAGTGTTCGGTCCAGTGATTGTTCATTCAAAGAAAGAAGACGAAAAATATAAGGACCAGTATGACCAGGAGATGGTAATACTATTAAGCGACCTCTATTTTGACAATTCTTACGATTTAATTGAATCGTATATTGCTCCTAACGTTGAAAATGTCGAGCCTATTCCTGATTCGGGTCTTATTCAGGGAAGAAATAATTTTAATTGCAGTAGAATGGATAGTGCAGAAAACTACACCTGTAGAAGTTCTGCTAGTGACCATGGTGCAGTTATACCTGTTCTAAATAATCAAACTTACAGGTTTCGAATCATCAGTGCTGGTGGGTTCTCGGAATTTGATTTTTCAATTGATAACCACATTCTCCGAGTTATTGAAGCCGACGGTACGAACACCGAGCCATTAACAGTTGAAGCTCTGCGATTGGCAAATGCACAAAGGTATTCTGTATTAGTTACTATGAATCAATCTTCAAGCTCAAGTGGCCATTGGCTGAGAGCGGCTATGAATACTTATTGTTACGATGGAAAGAATCCCCACCTGGACCCTGAACTACGGGCCATTCTCTCGTATCCAGAGCTAACAAAGGCGACCCTGGCAAACAATGGACTTCCTCCAATAGAACCCAATACACCAAAATCTCGTCAGCTTGATGGTACTGTCAGGTGCCTAGAGTTAAATGAAACGTTATTAGTACCATCGTTTCCTATGGCAGCTCCTGAACCGGACACGTTCATTCATCTTGATGCTTCATTTATGATTGGAGCTCACCAGATTTCACTAGGTTACTTCAATTCGTCTACTCATAAAACACATGGGTCAAATTATTCAACACTGAACGAAATATATAAAAGCCTAGAATCTGGTCAACCGCAGCAAATATTTGATAATGCTTCTACCTCACCGGAATGGGCTAATGGAGATATGATAGTAACCATTAACAAACCTATGGTAGTTGATTTGTTAATAAATAATTATGATGATGGGTAAGTAATTGCAATGAATGAATGCTAAGAGCAGGCACTAACAATTTCAGAGCTCATCCATTCCACCTACATGGATATAAATTCTGGGTTCTGGCATCTGGACAAGGCTATTTCAAACCCGAAATGTATAAAACTATTAATGTCACAAATCCAATTCGCCGTGATACTGTTCAGGTGACAGGATTTGGATGGTCATTAGTTCGTTTCGTTGCCGACAATCCGGGTATCTGGACATTCCATTGTAAGTTATGACTGCCTTGCTCAGGGTCATAAAATGGTATATATATACTAACAGTTGTCTAGGCCATATTGTATGGCATACAGCAGCAGGAATGCTTATGCAATTTTCAATTCTTCCTGACAAGTTGGTAGAGCAGAAGCCTCCTCATGAATGGTACGAGCTGTGTGCAGCTTGAGCTCTTTTTGCATCCAGTATAAGACACTGGCAAATATATTAAATATAAACAAGTGCATTCGAACTAACATGCCTATATTGGTTTGAGCCTAGCCCAGAGCAGCGATAGACTTAGAGAAATTATAAAATAGAAAGAGTCCAGCCGCCGCGTGGCGGACTAAGGACCGCGAAGCAAGAGCACTGGGATGCCTCCTGTCGCTAAAACAATAATTTGAACAAACTCCGGCCTGGTAATGAATGCCTCAGGACCGACGACTTTAACAATAAAAACGACAATTATAACAAAAAGGAGTGGCTTGGCCACTCGACAACAAATACATTAAAATAAGAATAAATATATAATAGTTAAATATAATAATCATCCTTTTTTTGTTTCTTTTTTCAAATTCTCAGTTAGCAGGTTGCTCAGTAGCTTGCCCTGAACCAGGAATTACTGTCTCCATAACTTGATCTTCAGATTCAGCAAATTGCCTTTCACTAGTGGAAGAAGGTTGCTGCTGGTCTTTTACCCAAACTGTTGATTTGTTAAGATAACCTTCCGGATGCTGGAAACGGCAGTTGGGCTTTCTACAATTAACTCCAAAATAACATGACTCTTGGGTAGGATGGGTGAAGATACAATCGAGACGAGTGCAATCAGCACCATCACGACAGATGACAGGACTATAGGGGTGTCTATAACGACAGTTGGTGTTACTACAACGAGTTCCAAATTTGCAAGTTTCAAGAACCCGTTCAGTCGGTAAAGGAGCAGGCACTCTGACTAGACTACCAGAAGGATGGGCCTTGTCACAATTAGTATCAGTACAGTCTTTACCAGCTGAACACCATTCTAATGTGGCAACCGCTGCACCATCATTAGCAGGAGTCGGATGGCCACATGGGCATGATTTATTAACACAGCGGTCAGAAAATCGACAAAGTGTGATTGGTGGGATTTTTGGTACACGTGGTTTTGGTTGTTGAGGATAATAAGGATACTGTGGAAGACCTGGATTTAATGATGGATTGGGATTTTGTTCAGCAAGAGATGCTAATTTCTTCTGTTGTTCCAAAAACTCAGCATGGTCACGTTTTAAATTCTCGACAATTTCAGGTGGCGGCAGCTGGAATTTAAATCCATTTGGCGGAGCATCATCTTCTCCAACATGAATAAAATTGCATGTGCCTGGTTGTTTTTGACAATTGGGATAAAGTCTACATGGGCGAGTGGGATGAAGATATTCACAAGGGCGATTTTCACACCTGGGCCAGTTTTTACATCGTTCCATAATAGGTCTTGGTCGAGTGTGAGCACCCAGTTCTAAACTATTTTCTGCTTCATAGCCTCCTCCGTTTTGATTGGCTGGTTGTATAAAAGCACCTATGCTACTCAAACCTAAGTAGGTAGTGGGAACTACACCCCGTTGTTTGAAGCCACCTCCGCTTCCACGAATTTTCATTCCACTGTTGGTATTATGCGTCATTTTAGAAATGCCACCATTAGAGTGTCTGGAAATTCCTCCATTGTTGCCCTTAAGTCCTCCTCTTAATGGTCTGGGACTGAATCGATGGGCAAAATCTGACGGATTATATTGATCATGAACATTTCCCTCATGTGGAGAATACCCAGAGCCATACGGAGCGAAGGCAGATGTAGAATATGAAGAGCCATGCTGCTGCTGTTCCTGCTGCTGTTGTAGTAATGGTTCAGTTTCAGCCATTGCATCGTCACTATTTTGGTGTTGGTTTTTGATCGGAGTTTGATTTTGAATAAGCGCTGAGCTTGAATTTCCAACTCCTCCATTCACAATCGATTTTGCAGTTTCGAATAACCACGTAGTGAACTCATTATTAAACTTATTTCCAAATAATTCGCTTAACTCTTCAGAAATATTTGCCTCATCTTTACCATTTGTCACCATCACAACAATGTATTGAGCAATGAAATCGAGATCATCTTCTAAACCAAAAGTACTAATACGTTCCAGAACCAACCGCTCGAGCTGTTTGGCTTCTGGAGAATCAGCTATAAGATGAACTGACATTTTCTATAGGGTACGTAGCCAAAAAACAATAATCAAAAGAAAAACACCGATAGCAGTTTACTTAGTGAATGTAAAATGAGAGACTGATATCACAAATTGAAACTGAAAATATTGTGTGAGCCGTGCAAACGCCGCCCAGAACTGTGGGGCGGATGCGGCGCCACTCATTATGTAAGCTTTGTATTTTTGGCTTTAGCTAAAATAAATCGATATATTACTGTTTTCTCTGCAGCTATCATCGTTTGTGTTTTGATATTCCCTCAAATTTGAAAACACACTTATCTAATAAGATATATATAGATTTGAGTGCCGCTGCCAACACATAAAAGACGCAAGACTATTAATCTACAAGGTAGAGTGAGACTACTGATTCGTAAATAACATATAAATAATGGATTATCTATCTGTCTATCTATATAAATAATATAAACTTGGTTACAGATTTAACAAATATAATGGGCGTGTGTACACCTTATGTCTCGACTAAATGGGAAACATGTTACCCCTGAATATCTTGCATATTGTATTCCCCTATAGAGACTGTAGTAATTGACAGAGGAAGTAAGAACTATAAATATATTTAGCTTCACTTGTGAGTATTAAAATTGATGAATGAAAGATCGCTTTTTTTTAAATATCAGAATATTTTACTGAGATACCTGCTACAGAATAGGGCCTTCTGTAAGATTGCATTTTGACAGACGCGTCGAATTATAATATACGGCTATAATCACCTTCCATACTATTTTCACTGATTCAAAACATAATGTCCAGGGCCTACCCGAGGTCAAGAAAATACTCTCACTCTCAACATATAGATAGCAACCGGTCAGGATCTCATGAGACTGTCGCAAAAAAACAGAAAATTATAAATCCGACTTCACCTTCATCTCCACTGTTGGTGCTGACCAAAACTTTCATCCTTGGAAAATTATTACTGGTCAGTATACTTTTGTTGGTACCAAAACAGTATGACACGTCGTCACAACTAATCATTGGTGTTTCTGGGTTGCAGTTAGTATGGCCGGTACCAATAAGTTCAATATCATCATGGGCCACGAGCATTTATAGATTGTTCATATTTACTACTAATTTATTGGTTAGAAAGCTAACTATTTGGGACTCGGTATATTTTACCTCCTTGGCCCAGAGAGGGGTATTGTATGAACAAGAATGGGCATTTGGCACTCTCTGGTGGCTGACTATTCGAATAGTAACAAATTTATTTGTAGTGTTGAGGGAGACCGTGGTTGGATTGTTAGCTAGTAATAATCAAGGTTTATCTGTCATTCATGACACGATCGGTGAATTGGCAAAAGTTCCACTTTCATCATTTGCTGGGGAGAAAGACATCCCAATTGAAGCATATGCGTTGACGAGTATTATATTGTCCAATTTGTCACACTATTTAGCCACACTAGCGCTTTACAAATTGACGAAAGAAATACTGCCAGTCAGAGGCACTAGATTTGCCCAGACAACCGCTGCATTATATGCATTATCACCAGCAGGAATGTTTCTAGTCGCTGGTTATATAGAGAGTACTTTTGCTTTGCTTTCGTTTGTGGGTTTGTTGCTAAGACAGAGAGAGAAATACTTTTTATCTGGCTGTCTATTTGCCATTTCTTGTGGCTATAGGAGTAATGGACTGCTCTGGGGGGTCGTATTTTTGTATGATCTGTTCATCGAACTTGATTCTTTTACTAAAACCGTTTTGAAACCTTTATGGAAAAAGAGTTATCATGATAAGCGAGATGCAATTGTCATTATCAGCGACTCTATTCGTACTGGAAGAAAACAGGTCCTGAAAGGGCTTCATATCATTCTTGGTGGAGTAGTTATCCCATCAGTACTCTTATCATTACAAGTCTATGCATATTCCGAGTATTGTCTACCATCATCATTGTTACAAACAGTTCCAGAGTGGTGCCACTACAGAATTCCCTTAATATTCACATATGTTCAGAGCAAGTATTGGGGAGTTGGATTTCTGAAATACTGGACACCAAATAATATCCCCAATTTTTTATTTGCAGCGCCGACATTATTTATTATTTGGAAGTCTTCGATTGAACTGTTGAAGAATAAAAGGTTTAGTTCTATCAATCCCGTCGATAGAGTGATTGGAACTGGTAATAACCACATCATCCCGCCGTGGGCTGAAGAACATGCTGTTCCAGCTCACTCTGCCGTATCATTAGTCCCATTCGTCATTGTACAATCAATTACCGGGTTATGTGCTTTACTAATGTGGCATGTTCAAATTATTAACCGAATTTCTACCTGCCTTCCAGGTATCTATTGGTTCGTTGCTCATCTCATTAATGGAACTTCCCTTCGCGAAATTGAACTGGGGCGGAAAATCGTCACTTATTCTATTATCTGGATAATAGCACAAGGAATATTATTCGCAGCTTTCCTTCCGCCTGCTTAGATGCAAAAATTTTTTTTTTAAGTTCATTAACTAATCAATATATAAATACATACGTCATTAAATCATTTGTTCACTGACCACTAATAGCCTTTCCAGACTGAGCCAGTGCTTCTCTTCTTGAAGCATCCTCCAATAGTGCTGTATCGACTGCGCTGGCTGGCAAATGAACATATCTAACGACTGAACCTCTGATAAACAAGTTCTTCACGGCACTCTGTGTAGAGTTAGTATGGAGGAGGGTCTTCCTCGAGCAGTAGACTTACCAAGTGTGGGTAGTTCGCCTCATCAAGGGTAGTGATATCGTCAAGTTTCAAATTCAAGTACTGGTCTACAGACTTGAGTGTTCCTCGAATTGACATGTCATTCTTCAGTTCCACAGTGATCTGGAGGTACTTGTTAGTGAACTCTTTTCCTCATATAGCAATTACATTAGCTTCTCCCTTTTAAACTTACCTCGTGGTCTATTAACGTCTTAAAGAAGGAAAAGAGAAGCATTTCTGTTGGGTAATTGAGTGTGCTCTCTGTTTCTCTCTTGTTCTCTAAAGCTTGTTCTCCAAAGTTGTACTGAATATTCGGTAACTGTTTTCGCTCGCTTTAGTGGCATCAAATTTCATATTCGGCCATAACAAAACCGCACTCGCTTAGTAGACCTAGATGCAGTTACCCGGTACTGCTCCTCTTTTTCGTCCCTACATATACTTTACACGCCCGCGCGCGATCTATACGGCTACTTTTAGCCCGATCCCTTAGATTATAACCTCGAGGACAATTGGCATATTTAGAGAGACTGTTGTTCTATATATATACCGCATTCATCACCGTTTTATATAACAGGTTCACGAAATTTTTTAAGTTCTTTATTCAGTCTTCGAAAGAAACAAAAATGTCTGGCTCTACTTGGTTCGATAAAATCAAACTTGATTTCAAAGATGTCTCTGTTGTTGATGATAAGATCAATACTACTCAGTTTCTAGAAGCCGCCGAGTCCTTGGTAACTCTCTTTGGTTAGTAGAACAATTATATATATAACTCGACAAACAGCTAACTGATTTATATTAGACTTGTTTGGCAGTCCAGCTTTTTCTGTTGTCCAGAATGACATGACTGGAAATATCAAGGTGAGTGGATCAAACACAAGGACCATGAACAAGGCTGAACCAAAATTAGATTATCATATTCCTTACTCATAGCTAACTCAGATAGAAAATCAGAACTAGACAGCTTGCTAACCCTGCTGGCGCTGAAACCCTTCAAGATATTGTCCTTGGAGAGGTGACTGAGAAAACCAAAAATGCTACTCAAGGTTTATTGTGGTTGACAAGAGGTCTTCGTTTCACTGCCGATGCAGTTAGAAGAAGTGTTGACAATCCAACTGAAGAACTGGCTACTTCATTTACTGAAGCTTATAACGTCACTTTATCCAAGTACCATACTATGTTTATTCGTCCTGTGTTCAAGTTAGCTATGAAAGCTTGTCCTTATCGTAAGGATTTCTATGAGAAATTGGGGACTCCATTGGACAGAGTATTGACTCAATTAAAGGAATGGCTAGGTGCTTTGGAGAAAATAGTTATTATTATTGAGAATTTCCTCACCAGTGGTAATTATGCCAAAGGATTGTAATGGAATCAATGTGAGGATGCATGACTTGGTATCTACCTCCTATATCAGTACTCATATTTCTATTACGCCAGTATATAGTCTAAATTTACGTGAAATTAAAGAATATATTTCAACTAAAATTACTACCGGGAGCATAGCGAACAAATCATCACCTACAGTAATCACGTGAAGATAGCTGTAGAACCTACTCTAATTTATATTACTGGATACGGAATATTTACCTTCAACCGCTCCGGATATTTCTCCGAAAGTAAGACACAGTTAAGGGCTTGATACTCGATAGGGCTGTATTATCCGGAGTGGGTTAGGGACACTTAACGAACTTCGGATTCATAGACGATCTCGATTTTTTCAGAACCACCCCACTTTCATTTCAAATATTTATTATATATACCAGTCAGTCAATTGGTTGTCTGTCCCTTTTTTTTTTAACAAAAAAATGCATTGGTTGGAAGCTCATCGTAGATACAATCCATTAAGGAAGTCGTGGGTTTTATGCTCCCCTCATCGAACCCAACGTCCTTGGCAGGGTCAACAAGAAAAATCTCAAGTTGAGAAGAGACCAGAATATGATGAGAAATGCTATCTATGTCCAGGAAACACACGTGCCCAGGGTCAATCAAACCCTAAGTATGACGAAACTTTTGTATTTGTGAATGACTTTTCTGCTGTGAAACCACGCGACACTCTTCCAAAGGAAATAGAAGCCAATGATGAGGAGAACGATGATGACGATCTCTTTAAAGCCGAACAGACGACTGGCAAGTGTGTTGTCATATGCTTCAACCCTCGTCATGATATCACTCTAGCTCAGATGACTTATCCTCAGGTTAGTGGTGTTATTGATGCGTGGAAAAAAGTCTATACCGATGCTGTTAACAACCCAGAGGTTCGCTACTGCCAAATCTTCGAGAATAAGGGTGCTGCTATGGGCTGCTCTAACCCCCACCCTCATGGACAAGCATGGATGACTAGTATTATACCCGAGGAACCTGATATTGAGCATGCGTGTCTCTCTGAGTATGCTCATAATCATAACGGCAAGGGTCTTCTTGAGGAATATGTCTCTAAAGAGTTAGCAATTCTTGCCAAAGCCGAGTCGTCAGGTGATCACTCGCAGAACAGATTTGTTGATTTCAATGATTCATTCATTGCCGTCATCCCATTCTGGGCTACTTGGCCATTTGAAGTACTTGTTGTCAGTCGAAGGAAGATTGGCAACATCACCCAATTGACGCCCAAGGAACAAACTGATTTTGCTCAAGTTCTCCGTAATGTTGCACTTCGTTATGATAATCTATTCCAGACATCATTTCCATATTCAATGGGCCTTCATCAATCGTTCGCTGATGCCAATATCGACTCTACTAGCGAGCCAGAACATTTGCATGTCCATTTCTATCCTCCTCTCCTCCGTAGTGCCACTGTTCGTAAATTCCTTGTTGGCTTCGAAATGCTTGGTATGCCCCAGCGTGACGTTACCCCTGAATCTGCTGCCAGTCAACTTCGTGCTGTGAGTGGAAAGGTGCACTACCTCGAAACTCTTTAATTTCCTCAATGGACCATCCTCTTCTCGCAATTTGTATAGTATTATAGATTTGTAACAACAATGGATGTTTTAAGCTATGTGCTGCCGGCTGTGTTGGGCCTGCGTCCGGTGGTGGCCTCTGCTCAGACCTGTTGTTCGGCTTTGCGGAGGATTTGTGACTTCCTAGCATTGCCAGGAACCGTTTAAGGACGAGGGAAGGGAGTAAAAACTATTAGAAGGGACCTCCAGAGTGCGCCGTTTTTTTTTTTTTATCTTCGAAATCAATTATTACATATTATTACATAACAATCTCTTGGAGCTTATTGCTCACTACTTTGTCCTCTCGTTCTGCATGTCAGACAGGACTCGCCGGGACTGCAGCACAGAGTCCAACTCAAAAGCTAGTCGCGTGCATTAATGTCAGCTTCGGCCATATCCAGAGTAAAATAAGATTTCCCGTCCGATCAATCATATTCAAGCCTCTGAGAGCCTTGATCAGTAATGCCGTGGGAGACCAGGCGTGAACAGAAGGTGCTGAAGCTTTTTGCTCTAGTGACTCGTTTTACCATGTCTTTTGTTACTCACTCCTGCAGTACTAGAGATAGGCAACCAAGTGAACTCTCCAAGAACCATTTATAAGCAAAATACGGCTAGATATATATGTCTCCAGATAGTGTTAACTACGCAAGTATTCTATTTATCTATATGTTTCGTAGGCTACACATACAGAGAAGACCGCATGGGCCTTTTGACTCTATGATGAACTTCAATTTGAATGTCTCCAATATTTCTAAAATTCAATGTTCAGCATCGAGCGATATAATACCACGTTTAAGACTATTTGTGCTGAGTAGTTTTCGTATGAGATAATAATAATTGGGAATAATCGCATTTGAAGATATGGATAATGATATTTCATATTTCACTATTCTTGCTTGAGAAGGTAAACTCAGGGGGTAGCCGCGGCGGCGGAATACGGTTAATTTTTTTATCTGCATGTTGATAAAGATCGCTTCATACATAGATAGAATACAGCGTTTTTTTCTTCCATTTTTTAATTCTAGTCGTTCTCACACAATAATGTCGAGACCAGAATATACAGCGCCTCCAGAAATATTTTATAATGATGACGAATCAAAGAAATATACAACGTCTACACGTGTTCAACATATACAAGCCGAAATGACTATACGAGCATTGGAATTACTGAATGTGCCCCCAAGTCAACATATTCTTGACATCGGTTGTGGATCGGGATTATCAGGAGAAATCCTCACCGAGGAAGGGCATAGTTGGATTGGTATGGATATTTCAACTTCAATGATTGCTAATGCTATTGATAGAGAGGTTGAGGGCGACTTATTTTTGGCTGATATGGGTAGTGGAGTACCGTTTAGAGCTGGTTCATTTGATGCTGCTATCAGTATTAGTGCTATTCAATGGCTGTGTAATGCCGATACATCAGTAGCTAATCCAAAGAAGAGACTAATGAGATTTTTCCAAACATTATATGCTTCATTGAAGAGAGGTGGGAAAGTTGTTTGTCAGTTCTATCCATCGAATGAAAAACAGACTGAGGCCATTTTAGGGGCAGCCAAAATGACTGGTTTTGCTGGCGGCTTGGTTGTAGATGATGCGGAATCAAAGAAAAATAAAAAATACTATCTAGTTCTCGCTGCTGGGCAAACTGAAACCGATCAAGAAATCAACCTTGATGGTGTTAAAATGGATGCATCTGCTATCGCTGCTCCTAAAAAGAAACGCAGAAACAAGGATGAATCGCGTAAAGATTATATCATGAGAAAGAAGGAACTGATGAGGAAAAGAGGTAAATCTATTGCCAAAGATAGTAAATTTACTGCAAGAAATAGAGGCCCTAAATTCTAGTTTTACATACTTGTAGCATTTTTCTTTATTAATACTATTTATTCCCCTTATACTGTTGTGCATCTGGTGTCACCAAACTGGAGTTTATCCCTGCGGGTCTTCGATACGAGTTAAAACCTCGCTTATCTTGAACAAAAAATATAAATAATGTACATACGTAGAAATATTCCTAACTCTTACGCACCTTGCTTATATAGAACATTCCCAAATCTATCCCTATCGACAACTTTTTCATACTAGAATAATGTTAGCAAGTGCTCTTTGGTATACAATTCCCTCACTTTCACTTACATCTACGCTTGGATCATAATCGCTCCAAAGCGAACATGGATACATATATTTATGTCGTTCATACCACGGCCGATGGACGACCTTTGTCAAAGAGACATTCTCCTTCTCGAGATTATCCGGATCAAAAAGAGGGCCCATCTTCGTCCTAGTGTTCTTAATATGAAACTGAAACAGATCCAGATGCTGAACAGCAGCAGTTAGTATTTTAGCACGAGCGAAGCGAGCAACGGGGGTTTGGACAGAGCCCTAGCCGCCAGAGGCAGGAGACGTACATGAGGGATTATAATATTGTGTTTGACGAGCATTATGTCGTCGACTGTGCCACGATGGAATATTTTGTGATTCTTGCGAGTTTTCTCAAGAATCATCCAAACCGGGTCTCCTTTCTTGATCTCTACGGAACTAGGAGTTTCGGTTCCATCATAGTATACAAATGGAAATTTTATGACTTGTTCTTTGATTTTAGAATTCTTTAGGTCTTCCAGAGCCTGTCGGGCTTTGGTAGCTTCCAGTTCTTGTTGCAGCTGCCGTTTGGTCTTAAGGGTGGATGTGTCAATATTCGGATCCCTCCTAGGTTTCCGGGGTATAATAGCTATTGGGCCGTTGCTGTCACACTCATCATCATCATCATCATCGCCATTGTCAAATGATAGCTTAGGAACCGCTTTCTTTTTCTGAACGAGAGAAGATTTCTTTGATTTCTTCTTGATATTTGATAGATCTGGCGTAGATGGTCGTTTGCTACCGTCAACCGACTGTAAGTCGTCGCGCTCAGAAATTTTACTCTCGTTTTCAGGCTTTTCAAACTCCACTTTTTTCTGACGGAGTTCTTTCAAACTTATTAAGCCAATATTTGAATTCATTACCGAGTAGTCTGGATGTTGTTTAGCTCTTCCGGTATAGATAATAGCATATCATGTGATTGAATTTCTGCAATTAGTCCCGCGCACGCTTAGATCTGGCTGACCGGCCATCCATCCACCCTTCAAATCTGCGATATATATAAATGTCACAAGACAACCTCACATTCTAATTCTCATACAATTCCCAAAGGTAAACAATTCCCACACGGAAAAACCCCCTGAAAATATTTCACCACTGTAATTCTTACAGTCGTTGAGGATCGACAGCGCATATTTCCCATTTAAGTAGAAATCTGAGAGTCATTCCAAAAACTCTCTCTTTGTACTTCTTTTATATCGAATTATACTCAGTTGTTATTATCTTGTTTTTACTACTCCTGACATCCCCCACAATGCCTCTTAGTACTCTCGATCGTAGCCCTCCAAACTACTTTGGAGCTGGTCCTGCGTTGCTTCCAACTGAGGTTCTTCAACAGGCAGCAATCGAACTGATCCAGTATCAAAACCTCGGTGTAGGTTTAGGTGAGATGTCCCATCGTTCTTCTCAGGCAATTGATATTATCAATAATACCAAGCAGAAAATCACTAAGTTGTTAGACATTCCTGAAACGCATGAAGTATTCTTTGGTCAAGGAGGTGGTACCGGCGGATTTGCTGCTGTGGCTGGAAATTTGTTGGCTGCTCATGCTCATAAAACTGGCAGGAAAGGCGTGGCCAATTACGTTGTCACCGGATCTTGGAGTCAAAAAGCTGCTGAAGAAGCTGAACGTCTTGGTGCTGATGTTAATATTGTCGTCGACGCCAAGAAGTTCACTGAAAATGGTAAATATGGCGTTATTCCTCCTCAGTCTGAATGGGAATTTACTCCTGATGCAAGTGAAATTGCCTATGTCTATTACTGTGATAATGAAACCGTGGGTGGAGTTGAATTCCGTGCCCCCCCTCAAGTTCCAGAAGGTGTTGAATTAGTAGCCGACATGTCTTCCAACTTCCTTTCCAAACCAGTGGATGTCTCTAAATATGGTCTTATCTTTGGGGGTGCACAGAAGAATATCGGCATTGCTGGCGTTTCGCTATATATTATCAAAAAGACCCTCCTAAGTCATGCTCCCCTTGAAAAGCTTCGTCAACTGCAGATTCCTATTATCCCTATCTTTCTTGAGTTCCCTACTCTAGTTAAGAACAATTCGGCTTATAACACTCTTTCAATCTTTGCGCTTAGAATTGTTGAACTCAATGTTGACCACCTTCTTGCCAAGGGTGGAATCAAAGCTCAGGGTGAAGAAAGTAAAAGAAAGGCCGAAAAAATCTATGCTATCCTTGATAAGCATTCTGATGTATACAAGACTCCAGTTGCCAGAGACGCTCGAAGTCTTATGAACATAGTCTTTACCATTCCTGGAGAAGGTAAAGAAGAAACGTTCCTAAAAGAAGCAGCAATTTGGGGTCTTACTGGTCTCAAGGGTCACCGTTCTGTGGGCGGCATTCGTATTTCAAACTGTAAGTATCTTCCTTTTGCCCCAGCCACGAGCGAAGCGAGCAACCGATATGGACAGAAGGCCAGCCGCCAGGAGGCGAGTCTCCCTCGCGTCCGAAATCTGCCTTGCGGAGCATTACTAACCCACCCGTTTCCTATCAGACAATGCCGTTACTGACAAGAGTATCGATCTTCTCGTAGACTTTATGAATGACTTCGTCAAACAATAAATAAATAAATTGTGTATCATAATAACTGACGCGTATACTTCCATATATATCTACACATCAAGGTGACTCATATAATATGTCAAAACCTCCTCTTTTTGATCTTCATGTTCTTCATCATCCCCAGGGTGTGTTCGGTCCAAATAACAATAAAATATCACTGCATATTCATTACATATACCAATTACTATTCTCTTGACGACATTCGTAATTTGAAAAACATTGGATAAATCCTTGACGTTAACAATAACTTTTGGAACTGTAACCGGTAAAGACGCTGATGATGAGTTTGTTACGTCATTTTCCTTCTCTTCTTCTTCTGCTACTACTATGGTTCCATTCTTGTACGTCGTTTCTATCCTTAGCCCGTCTCCTTCAACCTCAAACGAGATATGACCCATTTTATTTACCCTAATACTAATATGTGATCCTAGTCCTTTGAGTTTGTCAATTAGTTTATTCATTTCGCCTAATGGACTTGGTAGTTCCAGGTACACATTCGGCACGGGACATAGTGGCTCCTGGATTGCCAAAACTTCACCCCTGTGGACTAATCTGACAGGGAATTCATGCCGAACATAAGTAAAATCATACCCAGAGATAGCGTTCTGTTCAAATGCAACTCTCAGCAGTGGAGTTTTATCTTTTTTCCTCAGTCTCAAATGAACGCCATCTACGCCTCTTCCACCGGAGTCATATGACCGGATAGCCCGATATAGACTGTCAATATTTAGCTCCAGGATTATGCAATCGTTTTCGTTTGATGCTATAAGATATTCATCAAATATCAAGTCTACGGGATGTACGCTCCACAGTTGGGTACTATTCTTATCCACCAGCGAAACCATGCGTATCTCACCTGGCGATAAGTGGATCTGACATATCTTCCTCAAGCTCGCCAATGCGCCACAAATATCTATAAAGAATCAAGTTAGGGGCATTCAAACGAAAAACAGGAAGCCACAATATCCGATGCTAGTAACGAGCAAAGTGAATACGGCCGTCGGAGCATGGCTTTTGAGTGAGACGCGTTTCGCTCGCATCTGCCGACTCTGGCCCATCGGAGGACACGAACCTTTGAAAACTGTGACATTCTTCAGAGTAGCCTTAAATTTCATAATAAATTGGGTGTACCAAGAGCGATGATTTTCATCTAATACTGAATGTTAAATAGAAAAAGGCAGTTGCATGGTTTATTGTTTGGGAAACAGTAAGGCTGTGCACACTATAAATACCTCTAGTTATACAGCCCTGTGTCCCTGCGTGTGTATGCGAGATTGCGGCAAGGGACAATCCGAGTTTAATCTTTTTGCCGACTAGTGTTAAAATTGCTTCTTGAAATGGTCAACAATATTGGAAAAGTTACATTATAAATTAGCGATACATCCGCCAATGCAATCTCATGATGTGGGTATTAAATTCACATTATGGCATCTGGTACTGTCCAACGGGATTTTCTGAGGAATATCCCCTTTGAAATAAAGGCCAAAATACTTTCTTTTATCCCTTCATCGGAACTTCTAAAGAATATTTTCGTCTGCCGATATTTTTACAATGTTATTCGAAACGGCCCTGGTGCTGTTACATTACTGACTCTATCCGCTGGCTCTCAAAGGCCAGGAAGAGCACTATGGGAAGATGTGTTCATTTTGAATTTGATATCCGATAAAGGCAAGAAACCATTGAGATCGGTTTATTTAATAGATGATATGCCGACTTATGAATATATCGAATGGCTCTTATTGAATTACAAGTTGGATGAATTGAAGTTATCATATAATGTTAGAAACGCCGATCTGTTGTATTGTATAAGAACAAATGGGCCGTTTATTTATCTTCAAAGGCTCACATTTGGCTTAACCGTGAATTTAAATTTTAATGATTTAGAAGATTTAGCAGAGTTTACTCCAAGCCTGAAAGTTCTGACTATCCATGATTATAGAGAGCTTGAACGACAAGAATATTCCAGTGAGAAACAGCTCTTCAATCTTACAGACCTGACTATCAACAGTCAAAATGAGACGCATATGGCTACAACTCTCACAATACGATCACCAGATCAAATTCTTTCCAGTTTTCTTGCCAAATGTCCGAATATCATCCGTTTAAATGTTTTTGACAACTTTTTTGACTCAAATTCTACACAGTCGTTGAAGTTTGTGGAATCCGTACATAATCTGGAATCAATTGGCATTCAACTTGTAGATGACGGCGGGAGCAGGTTTAATAGCCATTATTTACCGCCAATATACCCTCCAGGATATAGGCTGAAAGAGCTGTTAATCAAATCTTCCGGAGTAGTACGTTCGCCAGACACTCCACAGCTGACTGCCCTGACTGCTGTAGAATGTGTACGGTTTTATGGACTGGGCTGTATACAAGCTTTGCACTATTATGGGATCGGCGATAATCTGAAAAATTTGCTTTTAAGGCCTGAAGATAGGTTTCAATATCTGACCCAAGAGATTACACAGATATGTAGACGGTGTCCAAACCTTGAGCGGTTGGTTGTTACTTGGTTGGTAGTAAATGCAGCTTGGATAGCACGAACTGCTACGGCCCATTGTCCGCAATTGAAACTAGTTAGCTTCCACGCGATAGAAACAGAGCATGGTCATTATAAACTATATTTACTCGATGATCTAAATCACCTTAGGGATATCTGTCTATTTGAAAGATTACCTGACCGACAGTCAAATTGGCTCACAGAGCATGGCTTCAATATATACAACGGAAGCAGTTACGGATACAATATTTTCGATCTAGGTCTTTACTAAGTTTACTAATCTGTTTTTTTTCGTATAATAATATATTAGTTACTTCTTATTATAGGCTAACATCTTGGTTACTATAATGATCTAGAATGATTCTATACGTGAAACTCGGTGAAAACCCTCCGATATTAGTAATGTAAATATCGATATGCTCTGGTGCCACATAGTCATAGATTGGATTCATTACGTCAACTTTATCCATGAGTCCCGTATCATTAAACCCAATTACTTTACCAGTATCGCCAACTTCAATAAGTTGATCAATATCGAATGGATATAACGGTGACAATTTATATAATCCTGAAACTGCTAATACAGGTACGCGATATTCCTTCGCACTCTCACACACTAAAGCAACACCAGATGATGAAACACATCCACCATTGGCCAATACAGCACGCGTGCCAATGATTACTTTACCAACTCTACTCATAACCGCCGAAGTGGCAGTATCAGGAATGATTACTGTATGAATTCCTGCTTTGGATAATGTTAAGGCAAATTCATGAGAAGCAGTAATTTCATTAGGAAATCCTTCTGCTACTAAAACGGTAAATGTACGTTTCTGACTTGCCCGCAATAAAAATTCCAATACTGTTTTGGAATTTGGGCTAGGAGTTAATAATACTTCATTCTCATGAATCATATCTACACTCATGCCTGCAATTGAATCGTCTATATTCGATATTTCATCAATCAGCTCTTGGATTCCTTCAATAATGTCTGCCTTCGTATCTCTATGAGCTTTTCTGGCATCTTCATTTGATAATGATGCATTCGTTAGTTTACTGGTAGTCGGTTTATCAACAGATAGTAGTCCAAACATGGAAGAAGTTGAAAAATCTAACACTGAATCCAGCTGACTATTGCTATGATGTGAATGATCTCCGTTTGCACTACCCTCACCAACTTCACGAATGACCGCTAACACTCTACGAACGACGTTTCCCACTACGAATTCTCGTGGCTGAGCTTGAATCAGATTTCTACCTAATCCTCTCATGTCTTCAATTAGTTTTGCGATTTGGGTCCATTTTGAAGCTGAGACATAACGTAATAGAAGATGGCCACATGCCAGTCCAACTGTTTTAGATCCAGTGATTTGTCTTCTCTTTAATTGACTGGTAAGTGTTAGTAGCACATCTATCTCTTCGCAGATTCCGTTACTTACGCTATAAAAGTAGCCACTTGGGTATGAATGTCCCCCTTATGGTGAACAATTCCAGCTGATGACATTGTCAGTTTGGAAACTAAACAGGGGGTTGGTGCTTGTGTACTGTGACTTTGAAAATTCCTAATTTACAGTGTGCGCCTCGAAATATGCGGCTTAGAAGGAAAATGTGAAAGATAAGAGCTTGTGGTTTGAGTATATCTCTGATGTGACTTAAAAGGAATAATAATTAAGCTTATAAGATATATTATTTCTCTTATTATCTTTATTTCGGGTATGTTTGTGTGTTTGTATGATTCTACATATTCTTGTCCGCGGATCTGATATAGAAAAAACGAGCCGCTTCACCATTCATTTAATCATTCACTGTTTCCCGCTGGTCTCTCAATCTCCGAACCTGATGACTTATATATTTATCAAAACTATTCCTGGTGTCAAGGACATAGGCTTGAACGTCGACACCCCTGAATCGACAACAATATCTCAACTTATATCCCTTATTCATGCTCGATTACCGCGCACAGTAGCTGAAACAACATATGTAAGCATGCAAAATGGGTCTATTATTAGCCAGGATCAAACTAAAACTATTGCCGAAATATTTACCGATGATCCAGACTACCTTCTTCTCCGTTTAAATGCCTGTCTCTGCGGAGGCAAAGGAGGCTTCGGCTCAATGTTGAAATCTCAAGGTAAAAGAAAGAGGAGGAAGGGTCCTCGAAGAGAAGAGGATGATGACAGTTTCCGTACTTTAGATGGCAGAACAATGAAGAGTATTCGACAGGCAAAAGAGCTACTAAGTCATTTAGAGCAATTACCCGAGCTGGAGAGAGAGAGAATCGAAAAAAAACGAGCAAAACTACAGGCAATTATTGATTCTGCTAATAGAGTTACAAGTTCAGCATCGTCTTCGACAAGTAAATTCGCAGATACTCAATACCTTGAAACTTCTGAAAGTCTCATAGCAGATGTCAGAAAGGCAGTTGGGAGAGGCAACTCTCTACTCGAAAAAGGTGAAAGCTCCGATTCTGAGATTAGTTCATCAGGTACCTCGACAAAATCTTCGTCCTCGTCCTCGTCCATACCAGATAAAGAGATGGTACCATCAGTATCTACTGGTAAAGGGAAAGAGAAAGTGGCGCACGTGGAAACATGCCCTTCATCGAAGTCGAAGTCTTTATCAGCTGACAAGACAGAGCAGCAACCCAAAGCTGTGAACTTCTTTGGAGATGAAGAAGACGACGATGATGAGAACGAATAAATAGATTTGATATCATATATATTTCTTGTTCTTCTTCTGGTCTATTTATTTATGCTACAATTTTTATTACTTTGTTTTATGACTCTGACTACTACTGCTCTTCCAAGTAGTTTACGATCCTGGCCAGAGTTCCTTCATATTTATTCAGTTGACTGTATATTACCAATATTCTTATAATATTATTACTATTTGGTTTGAATGTCTATGATATGAGCGATCAACACTTGGTCTCTCTTCTTATCGAATCCTCGTCTAAGAACGTGGTAGCGAGAAAGACGATCATCAGTTACCTAAGAAACCTATACTCAATTGCAGTGGGCTACCACTAAAACAAAAATGGAATGGAATCTAGATATCATCGAGCTCAATTGATATTCGGCTAATAGCTTATCCCCATTCGACCTGTACCCCTTGATATACAGGGTCTTCAGAGATAGTAAGAGACAACCAATGAAGAAAAGCAGCCACAAACACAACACCAGTACCGCGGAACATATTAATTCTTCCAAAATGGCTGCAAATAGACAACTGCGCATCTTCATTCTCCGTCATTTCTCCGGTTTGATTTTTCCGATGCCCTTTCTTTACCAGGCAAGAGAACATGCGCTTCGATCGACCTGCATTTCAAACTGTACCCCGCAACCAACACGTATGTCTATCACTTATCTGCTTCAACTCCGCTCGGATTAATGAATCAGGTACGCTCAAATGATCAGAGCCTAGATCTACTCCTGAACAGATTTTCACGCCTGCGAATGACGAATTGTGGAAGCTCTCCATAACCCCCACTGATAGGATGGTCAGTTTGTTGCCAGATTAAGGTTTGTTATATCCGGGCGCTTGCGGGGGATTGGTAGGGTTATTAAGGTTGTGATTTAGTTAATCATCGGGGTCATATAAATTATAGGTCTTGCCCAGTATTCTGTTTGTTAATTTTTATTGTCTTTTTCTTGTTTCTTTTCTCTATCTATATCGAATAAACAGTACAGAATGACATCGGAAAATTATATCATTTTTGTAGAGGATGAGAAACCAGATCTAACTCTTCACTCGATCAAAAGATATCTGGCTTCTCGGCCTACAACTCTATTCCAATTACCAGATACGAACTTTGGAGCACTGAACCCACTTCCTGCTTTGAAAGCAATGAAACTGAGACATTGGAATTGGTACATGATGGGGTTTTTAGCATGGACTGTAGATGCAATGGATTTTTTTGTTGTATCAGCTTCTGCAAGCGCTATTGCAGAGTCTCTTCATGTCACTATTGTAGATATCACATGGGGAATGACTCTTGTATTGATGTTTAGATCAGTTGGTGCAGTTATATTTGGTCTTGCTTCCGATACTTGGGGGAGAAAATGGTCATATATTGCTTGTTGCGTCTGTTTTGTCGCTCTAGAGATCGGTACTGGATTTATTACTAGTTATAAACAATTCTTAGCGGTGCGAGCCTTGTTCGGCATATCTATGGGAGGTAAGAAGACAAAAGATAAAATTGGCAGTTTATTTTTATACTAATACTAACTATTTTTGTTTCTCAGGTATGTATGGAACTGCTGTTGCTACTTCCTTGGAAAATATTCCTGCCGTGAGCCATTCATTGATGTCTGGATTGTTTCTTCCCGGATATAACCTTGGATATATCTTTGCTATTGTATTTTATAGAGCTTTCGAAAATACTCACGGCGGCGAAGGCTGGCGTTCTTTGTGCTGGTTTACTGCTGGGCCTGCTGCCGTATTGGCTGCTTGGAGACTATGCTTCCCAGAAGGAGAGTATTTTCTTAAACTTAAGCAGAAGCGCGACATCGAAAGAAGTAATTCAATCAGCAAATGGAAGGAGGCGAAAAAAGCCATTTCCACTTATTGGCTCGTTTTTGTGTATTTGATTTTCTTGATGTCCGGTTTTAATTTTATGTCTCATGGTACCATGGATTTGTATCCAACTTTACTGTTAACTCAAGCTAAACTTGATACAAATGCAAAGACAATTGTAATGGTGGTTTCCAATTTAGGAGCTATCGCAGGAGGTCTTATATTTGGACAACTGTCAGAGGTACTTGGAAGACGGTTGTGCATTATAATATGTTGTATCCTTGGCGGCGCTTTTGTTTATCCTGCTTTTCTTTCTTCTAATGAAAATGGGCTGATAGCTGGTTCTACTTTATTGATGGCTGCAGTATTTGGTGCTTGGGGACAAATATCTATTCATCTTTTTGAGCTGTCACCACCAAACTATCGAGCATTTGCTGCAGGGCTTTCTTATCAATTAGGCAATCTGGCTTCTTCTGCTTCTGCTACTATCGAAGCTACTATTGGTTCTAGATTTCCTCTTCCTGGGAAACCCGGAGTATATAACTATGGTTTGGTCATGTCTATTTTCAGTGGTGCAGTTTTTGCATTTGTTATCACCATGGTATTCTTCGGTCCAGAAAGATTTCATAGAGATTTATATGAAAGTGTTCAGCCTGAGGATGAGAATGATGCTAATGAGTTCAGTGAAAAGCTCCATGTTGCCCATGAAGATTATGTTACGAAAGTTTGATCTTTGATGTAGTTGTTTGTTTAAAGTTAATGTTAGTTTTGTATTATCAAAAATCCGCTATTCAAATCCATCGTCAATTTCAAAGTCCCCAACTCGAAATTTTGCGTCACTTTTCTTTTCATAAGAATCAGAGTTATGATAGTTCTTAACTCTGTTTCGAACATATTCTGTGCCTTTGACAGGTTTAAGATCTCGATAGATCCCTAGACGCTTAAGCAGAGGAGATGGCGCAACAGTGATATCCGCTTCACCGGGACGAAGGAAATAAAACAGTCCGATTCTTGGAGCTCCAACTTGATCGGGAGGAGGACGAACTACTCTGTGAATGGTACTTTTGAAATAACCATTACTCCAAAATGACAAAGTATCACCAATATTACAGATGACTCCACCATCAATTGGCTTGACATATTTCCAGGTGCCGTCTGAAACCTTAATTTGAAGCCCACATACAATCTGATTCCATAACAACGTAAGACTGCCGAAATCAGTATGTGCTCTTGCCCAAGTGTTTTCTACCTTGGCATCATCTTCTGGGCCTCGAGGATGATATGCCATATAACGGAGATGGTCGTCACTGGGGTCATCGTATAAATGCCTATCCACAAAGTAATTCTCGTCTAACTCTAGGATCAATGCAAACAACACTAATAATTTTCTTGCTACTTCGTAAGCTTTTCTAGAAAATGCTTCTAATTCGCCTCGAAAAGACTGAACAAATCGATGCTTGTAATAAGACTCGTAGCATCCATCTTTAGTAAACTTAGCCATATTGAAAGTCTCAACGTTATCAGTAACGTCAGTTCCGAATACTTTCTTCACGCCAGCTCTCTTATAGCCGAAATAATTACCATGTTCGAAATCACACTCGACTTTAATTTTCTCCTTCAAAGGTTGATTGAAGAAATACTTTCCTAATGCAAACTGACGGTCAATTTCCTGTTGAGGGATACCATGGCCCACAACCGCCCAAAACCCATCCTTCTGAACGGCCCTTTTCAAATCTTGAGCCAACATTTCTTTGCCTCCTGTATCATTAAAGCTCTCTAAGTCTATGACAGTCAGATCCGCCCATTCCAGATCATATTTAGTAGCTGTTGGCGGCACCCATACTGGGATATCATCAATTAAGGTCATTGTCTATATATATTTATTTACAGCACATGCACCGAATCTCAGTCTTATATATATCCCCCACATACATGATAACGACATCTGAGCTCCAAATGTCACCACCATATCCCGGCCCCTGCATATGCGAGCTGCGGACCCCTGCCTCAAGCTCCCTGGAACCATTGTGATCGCTTCGAAAGCATCCAGGAATAGCTGATAGAACAAAGATTCAGAAATGCGCCAGAATACTATGTTACAACATGGGGCAATAGACAAACTTAGCCCTAGTTGGGAAAAAAACAAAAAATGAGCATGTCAATTCTGAAACAAGAACTGCATGTCTGCTGGAGTAAGTTTGTTCATTGCTGCATCATCAGATCCAATCGTGGCCTGAATCATTCGCGCTTTCTTTTCTTGTAATTCGATAATCCTCGACTCGATGCTATCTTCAATAACCAATCGAGTGATCTTGACAGGCCTATGCTGACCGATTCTGTGAACACGATCTCCACTTTGCCATTCAACAGATGGATTCCACCAAGGATCAAGAATAAATACCTGTGAAGCTTCACAAAGATTGAGTGCCACACCGCCAGCTTTTAACGATACTAAAAAGACTTCTACTGATGGAGTGTCCATGAAATGGCGAATAATATTATCTCTTTGGGTTGGCGACATGCTTCCTTGAAGTTTGACAGTCTGAAATCCAGCTCGCCTTAGTCTCCACTCAACAAGATCTAACATACTTGTAAACTGACTAAAGACAATGGATTTGATGGTCTGACGGTCACTACGTAGTTTATATAACTCTTCAACGAGGGCTTCAATCTTTGTCGAAGATCTCCAGCCGCCACTCATATTGATTCTATTGACAATACTACCTTTCTTTACTACTTGTTCATCAGCCTTAATAGCAACAGCAGAAAGATCGATCGTCAACTGCACGTGGCAAACAGGACATTCCAAATCAGATTCTTTTCCTGTCCATCCCTCAACATATTCTTTGATACAAAGACGGCAAAAGGTATGATGGCAGCGAGATTTAATAGCATCTTCTGCTTCATCGTCGCAGATGTTACAAACCAAGAGATTCGTGGCATCACCGCCACCTACACTATTGCCAATATGCCGGCGCAAAACAAGGTCGGGGTGATCAGCAATTTGTCTCATTCGCGTGATCAACGTAAAAATATTCGCATAATTGTTAAGAACAACGCCGTGATTGACATAAGTGTTGAATTTGCGACTCGAGTCTGAATACACAGATGCGTATAAATCCTTTTCCTCTTCATTGAAGTAATCGCGACGGATTTCAACTACTCTTGGTGGTAAGCCTAAATCATCAGCCCGCTCCATTTTGGTTCGTCGCAGCATGATCTGACCTAGAAGAGTTCTCATATTGTTCATTGCAACCCCACCCTCTCCACTATATCCATATCGTTGAATATGCTTCAGTAGTGAATGGTTGAAGAAATTCACGTGCTGCATAACAACATGGTCACAGAGCTCGCAGCGCGAAGAATTGACGAAATTCCATGTATGACTGGCACATTCGCATTTTGTGCAATAATATTTACAAAATGGTTCAACATTGAGAAAACGAATCAATGAATAAATCTCTCCGATACGGTTTTGTAAAGGAGTACCAGAAAGACATAGACGATAATTTGCTTTCATATTGAATACAGCACGGGCGGTATTCGACTGACGGTCTTTAATATTATGAGCTTCGTCAAGGACAATCCGATTGAAAAGGATTTTATGCAAAGGAGACTCTTCTTTTACAAGCCCTCCCTTGCGACGGAATCCGCTCTGCTGTTTGCGGTACACGGATTCCACAACTGCATATGTAGTAAGAATGACTTTGAAAGATTCCAAGTGTTCAGTATCAGAACTACGATTTTGACCATGATATAGTAAAATAGACAGTTTACCCTGAGTGTGCATATCGATTTCATTCTTCCATTGCATAAGCGCAACTGTTGGAGCCACAACCAATGTTGGAGGAGCATCAGGAGGATCGGACATGAATAAAGCAACCGTTTGAATGGTTTTACCCATTCCCATTTCATCAGCTAAAATACCACCTTTATAGATTCCCTTTTCCTGTTTCAAAAGCCAATTAAGACCCTCTTTCTGGAACGGCAATAAAGTACATGCCATTCCATCCGGTTGAGGCACCTGCTCGGGAGTGATTTTCGGTCTATTAGTGATCTCGGTAAAGATATTTTTCAATTCGGGGTGCTTCTCATGGAGAGCAGCATTTGTTTTCTGAAAGTATGAAACGTGACGAGGAGGTCTTGGCTCCAAAGGGTTGTTTCTTCTCCTATTACGACGGTTTGCTGGTCGTCGACGACCAGGAGAGTCAGAGTCGTCGTCGTTTCCTCTACCAATGACGACGATTTCTTCTTCACTATTTTCAGACATATTCACCTCTTCACCATCTCTCTCATAGGAAGAGCTACTACTTATGTCGTCGTCATCTTCGGCGTCATTGTCTACATCCTTATCATCAGCAATAGAAACTTTACCCCTGCCTCGACCTTTTCCATAAGATTTGGCCCCTTTCGTGGTAGTCTCTGGAGTATCTTCTCTCGCAGCACTAGCTAAGGCGACTTTGGCTATTTTCTTTGCAGTTCGACTTGGACGGCCTGCTCTAGCTGCCGTCGGTATAGTTCTGGCTTGTGTGCTTGACATGGGCATAGACAATAGGTCGTCATCTTCTTCATTACTAGAAGGAGGAGTAGAAAGATCCGACGAAGACGAATTGCCTGCATTAGGAGTGGTATCTATAGTTGAGCTACTGCTGCTCGAAGGGAGTACGGGCAGTTTTTTAGACGGACTGGGCGTCTGTTGGGTCAAAGAAACCTTTCCCTTTCCAGCATCAGTCTTTCTCTTTTTCTTTTCAGGGACAATAAAGCCACCTAAAAAAGCACAAGTTAGTACGAGATAGGCTCCAAGAGCAAGAAGGGCACATACCAGCATCCGAGTCGCTATCGGAATCATGAACTTCTACGATCTTGTTGGTAACTCTGATAAGAACGACCTCATCCTCTTTGTCATCAGGCACCGCGGTCACCCTGTGAGAAGTCCGCCTAGAAACCATTTTTTTCTTAACTTCTTTACAGTGAAAACTAAGTAAAAAGTCTGAAATAAAAAAGAATCGAAATAGACAAACAACAACAGAAAATGGGAGGCAAATTTAGATGGACATAATCTACAACCGCTCGGTATATATACATAAAAAAACCCTATCCTTTATCTCTTGCAATCGGTACACGGCAAAAAATAAAACATTTTCTCTTGAGCCTCATGCAAAGTTTTATCAAAAGTTGCAGGTTACCTTTATCACCGCGTATAAGAGCACGTAAAATACGCGTGCTCGTTGGGACCGAACCACCGGGTCATGCTTTGTGGCGGAATTTTATCCACCGCCACAGCTGCTTCTTGCCCTGCTGCCTCCGGCGGCTGGGCTCCGCCCAGACCTGATTGTGCTCGCTGCGCTCGCCTTTGGAATAGCGACCAGGGAAAAATGACCACGAGCGGGCAATGGAAGGATTATGTATTGATGGATTTATTTGCGAGCCAGAGACGACGGAATAAATGGAATTGCAGTGTATAGACAGGGAGGTGTCTCCTGCTGCAGGCGGCGTGTCCCTGAAACTGTAAAGTGATTATGCTTTAAACCGCTGGTGTAGCTGTATTTGTTTTGATATACTGTCTGTCTGTAACAGGTGGTTATGTTCAAGTCTTCTTCTGCGGGCTTTATTTCATTCGATTCTGGTCAGCTTTGGATCAAGTGTCTTGGTATGTTAGAAGATGCACCTTTTCATCCTAAGGCGGAGGAGACGAAGACCCACTGCCAAAGTCTGAGACGGACAGATTATATCTGAGTGGTCTGTCTTATAAAATCGAGAGAATAAAAGCGATATTTATCATTAGAATTAAATAGAGGTCATAAAATATGTAATACTTTTCTTTTTTATCCTGTTTATTGAGGACCTTCAATAATCACTTTGACAGCCTTGCCGCTCATGACAAGCTCGAATGCTTCTTTTGCTTGCTCAAACTTGACAGTGTGAGAAATAAGTTTTTTAGCATTGACTTTGCCAGAAGAGATTAATTCGACCGCCAAAGGATAGTCTCCATAACCATAACGGAAAGAGCCCTTAACTGTCAATTCCTTACCAATGATAGTGGCAATAGGGAAATTGACATTAGGCTTGCCCATACCAACTTGGACATAGGTACCACCAGACTTAATAGCAGAAATAGCAGCATTGATAGAAGGCTCTGCACCAGAAGCATCAAGAACATATTCTGGCTGCGACCCAGTAGCAGCAATAACCTTTTTAGCAGTTTCATCCGAGCTATCCTTAGTAGATGCCAACACAGTGTGAGTGGCACCTAGTTCCTTGGCTAAATCCAATCTATTTTGAACAAGGTCAACGACAACAATAGAAGAAGCTCCAAAAGCAGATGCAACAGCTGCTATCAAGAGACCAACGGGACCAGCACCAAACACGGCAACCTTGGAACCAGGTCCAATACCAGCCAATTTGTTAGAGTGGACAGCAACCGCCAATGGCTCAACCAATGCACCTTCATCAAGAGAAACATGATCTGGCAATTTAACACAGAAATCTTCGGGTAAAAGATAATACTTAGCCAAAGTGCCGTCGTAAGGAGGAGTAGCGGCAAATGCCATACAAGGGCACAAGTTATAACGACCAGCTTTATATTCCTCTGAGTATCTAGATGGTACACCAGGTTCCATGGCAACACGGTCTCCGACCTTGAGGTTCTTTACCTCGGATCCGACTTCAACGATTTCACCAGCAGACTCGTGGCCCAGAACCATTGGCTTTTTAACGACAAAGTCGCCAATGGCACCATGGGTGTAGTAATGAACATCAGAACCACAGATACCAGTCTTTTTGACAGCAATTTTCACGTAGTGAGGGTCTTTGATTTCAGGAATTGGCCGGTCTTCGAAAGAAACCTCATTGACTTTTTGAAGAACGAAAGAAGGATTCGACATTGTGAATGGTATAAAATACGCTGGTTAAATGAAAAAGTTTTTGTGGGGGATTGGCAGTTATATTTATATGACCCCAATCTCCTCCCCCAATACCACTCACTCTCTCTGCCCACCACTCTTGTCAGTCGTCCCGCCCCCAAACTATGCGCATATTCTATTTTTCCGGTATGCCTCGCTCGATCTTGCATACCACGGATACTATTGCCCCGGTTGCACCCCGGTTGCACAACCCCGGTTAAATTGGAAGTACCACCCCCATACGGCTGACGCACACCCCCAAAACATCGCTTTTCACTTTCAACCGGAAATAGCGCACTTGCCGGACACGACCATACTTTATTGCTGCCAAGAAGGTTCATTCATCATTTGCTTTATTGACGGTAATGGCAATCTAGTTAAACTCCAAATCATCTGTTCGAGATCGAATTTCAAAATATACCGTTCCTTCCGTCTCAGGAATTGCTATATCAGTCAGCGCAAACTCTCAATCAATCTTAGAAATTGCTAATAATAGGTTACCATTATTATCCGGAGTAGCCAGTCTAATGTACACCTGATGGTGGATATGAAGAAATGATTCAAAGTATGGGGACTATCTTCGGATGATATTCCTAATCGAGTGGTGTAAACGCTGAGTACATTCTAGCTGCAGATGTCTATTATAGCCGGCATATACTACCCCTATTTCTATGCTTAGGTTCGTGGGACAGATAAGAAGAATCTGTGGGGTTGAATAGGATTTGTAGAGGACGAAGTTGATTCGCATAGACCACTTCGACCATGAATACCTCGCTTGCACTAATTACAAACCAATCTTCATCTTGATCTCCAGATTTTGCTCACTGACTACTTTGATGAGAAAGTTAGGCGTGAGACGGGTATAAGCGAAGTGACGAAATAAACTGTCTTTCAGGCTTTATTAAGCATTGGAGTCATGAAGAAATGATTGATGAATTCAGTATGGCATTTATCACCGGAATCAATAATCACTATGTCAAGCTGACTGGTAATCCATATCAATTCTATCTTAATATCTGTCGGATATTGGAGAACCACGCTAACATATCATATATTTGTAATTGAGGCTTTCTTATGGGTCACGTAGTTTTTAAATCTCTTTGACAAGCTGCCTTCTTACTGGCTGGGGACTTGACTGTACCACTGATACAGCTGTCAATTATATACTAGTAGAACCGAATAATAGTATATATTTGGGAGGTTGGGAAGAGAATTTGCGGAAAAAAGTGACAAGCTATGCCAGGATGGGCTACAGCAACCACTTCAACTAGTTGTGAACCAGTAGGATGTCATAGTTATCTTCAAAAATGAAGAGCTGTTTCTTCGACTGGCAGGAGATGGGAACAAATACAGGGACGTAGCCCCGTGCGATTCGCGCCGCATACTAAGTGGTTCACCGCACGCGCCGCACGCATGATAGGAAGATCAGTGCGTCATATGCGTGAATATGCATTCTATGTTACGCTACGCCGGTTTGTTGTTTTTGGTCCCCAAGAGGGGCTGGAAACAGAGTGTAGCGGGGCGTCGCTAAGGGCTTTTCAACATCTGACAACAAATAGTAGCCGATCTTGCATATTTCCCTTCCTTATTCTGCCATTTTATTCTTAAGAACCAACTATTATATTGTGTTAAATTCACTATATTTCGATAATTGCATATTCACGCATATGACGCATTGATCTTCCTATCATGCGTGCGGCGCGTGCGGTGAACCACTTAGTATGCGGCGCGAATCGCACGGGGCTACGTTCCTGTATTTCTACCCGCAGGAGATGTGCCAGTAATATCTCTCGTTGTCACGTGATATACTATATTCGCAATAATTTCCTAAATGCAACCCTATCTACTACATCTTCTTATCATCGCACTGGTAATTGCAATGTCAGACTCACCCGACAATTCACGAAGAGCAAAATATGACGAAGCTAGTGCAGATGAAGTCAAGCAATGGATGGAAACGATCATTGGCGAAAGTTTGCCTGCTGGCGACCTGATTGAAGGACTGAAAGATGGAGTGGCACTTTGTAAACTGGCAAATGTAATTTTACCGGGAAGCGCGAAATATAAATCATCAAACATGCCATTTGTAAAGGTAAGACACGAAGTAGTTCGTGATAAAACAGAGCCACGGCTCTGGGCAGAGCCCAGCAACCAGATGTAAAAAAAAAAGAGTATGTAACCTAACCAAGTGGACGCAGATGGAAAATATAGCGGCATTTCTTAAAGCAGCCGAGGAGATTGGAGTTCCACATCACGAGCTATTTGAGACAGTTGATTTATATGAAGGAAACGATCCTGTACAGGTTATAATTACGCTCCGATCATTAAGTAGGCATGCTCATCTGAAGGACTCATCTGTGGAAGTGTTAGGGCCGAAACTGCAGTCTCCAAGTAGTACCAAGCCCAGGAATTTCAAATCTGCTGATCTCATTCCAGCTTATAATGCACGTGAATATGGCTCTTTAGAGGGCTCAGCCCAAAGAGTAGAGGCTGGTACCTTTCATGGTACGAGAAACTTGATTGTTCCTCAGAATAAACCATCTCCGTCACCTCCTAGGCCGGGACCGAAACCAGGGCCAAAGCCAATTGGGCTGTCGCTTAAAAGTTTAGGTGGTACAGGCCCTGGTTCTAATAATTTAAGACCGGGAAATGCTCCTCGTGGCCCTCGTGCTTTTGGTAGTTCTTCTCGCTCTTCTATCTTTGGAGAAGCCGCTGACGAGGACGACACAGAAGAGCCACAAAACACATTGTTTTCGGGTAAGACAAAAAAAACTACATTTCTTGATGACCGGAAAAGAATGAATGCTCAACTAATAGCTCACGGACTGAATAGTCAGCAACTGGCTGACTCGCATTCCGAAAGCTTGGATCCATCGACATATGCTTACGACGATGTCTATGACACAATGAAAGCAGTTGAGCGGCAGGCAAAGTCATCCGAAAAGAAAGACGATAAAGGAGATAGGAAGGTTAGTAGTAACACTGACCTCCGAACTTCTCTCCCTCTGGGGCCGGGTTGAGCATTAATGAGTAGCAATTCTTCTGGTCAACATGGACTCCCAATATCCGAGGGTGAGAAGCAAAGCACTGACTAACATATTTTTTTTTTAGGCTAGGTATGTTGACAAGCTTTTAGAATCTAAGAAAGTTCGGGAACAAGATCGATTACGCGCGAGAGATGTACAACTGAAAAGAGAACGAGATGCGGAAGGAGATGAATTTGCCGACAAGGAGATGTTTGTGACATCAGCATACAAAAAGCAGCAGGAGGAGATTAGAAAGGCTGAGGAAGAAGAGGCATTGCGAGATGGTGAGTGTTGATCCACGGGATGTGCTGAAAGCCACAACCGGACAGTCTGAGACTAACAAGCGAAACAGCAGAGAGCGATAAAAAGAGAGAAATGAAGCAATTCTATAAATCCATTCTGGATGAAGAGGATAGGAAAAACGAGGCAATTGTAATGGCAACGAAATCAGTTGTAATAGGATCCAGTGCCGGTACCAAGGCCGAAGAAGACAAGACACAAAAAGAGGAAGACGATGTTACTCGTGCAGAAAGGATAAACAGAGAGGCTGGATATCAAAAAGTGCTAGTGAATGATAGTGGAGAACTAGTAGATGATAGACAATTGCTTGGCGCTGGTTTGAACGTAGTCAAAAAGAAAACAGTTTCACCACCCACCATAACTAAAAGTGCACTTGTTTATAGAGATAGCAGGGGTACTAACGGGAATCGTAAAGATCGAAGGCGTGAAACCGAACTTATCGAACAACAATTAATAGCACAAGAAAAGCGTAAACGCCAAGAAGAGGAAGAATCAAAAGCCCGGATAATTTCACAGACAAAGTCAAGAAAAACAGATGATGCTATTTCTGGCGCCCGAGAGAGATATCTGGCACGAAAGAGAACGGCAGGTAGTAATTGATATAATGAATGAACGATACAGTAGATCCGCAGCCCGTTTGACAGTGTGCATTAAGAGGTTAGTGTATATCCTGAAATGCGGGGGTCATACCTTTGGGTGCCCATGGATCGTCTAATACCTTTGACTGATCATTCTTTTCACATTATACTATTTAAGAATTTGCTTTGGAGTACTTGCCGACTCGCGTGACTCGTCGTGAGTCGGTCGCAACGTATGAGGTGTTTCATATTCGTAATAGACCAGGGCCCAGAAACCAAAGCCGCTCACGAAGAACGGATCCGGCTTTAGAAGCCGGCGATCATGCAGAGACGTTATACGGCAACCGTTCTAGCCGTTTGGAGGAAAATTTTTGTTAGCTGATTTTATGCTTATCAGCCTGATGTGCAAGATGCAACCTCAAATGATGGAAATTCCCGTGACATTAGGCGATAACTGCATTTTGAATTCAGGGCTTTTTAAGCTAGCTCAATGCGATGAGATGAGATGGAAAAAAAAATTTCAATTGCATTAGCATAGAAATTAAAACAGATTTTGATGCCATGTAGTAAAAATTTTCCTTGTCCGTGCCAAATTGGTGAAATAGCTAATCTGGACTTTGCTTAGTCCTATACTAGGAACATTCTAAGGCCAGCTTTTAAGTATATTTCTAGCTCCGCGGCTTATTGATTTTTCATGGGCCGCATATCCCTGTGCATGATATATGTACTCTGTGCGTATGACAGGCTTGCTTCTTTGCATAACATTCAGTAGATCGATTTTACCAGTAAATTTATTCCGACATCTTTGTATAAATAGTGGCTCTATCCGCCCAGGCGAGATTTGCTATTTAATAGAAGCTCCAATATTACCAGTTGCATACGTTTTCAACAATGTTTTCCTCTTCTAAACGGAATTTATCTTTCAATTCAGTGGAACCAGCTGTTAGCGAACCTGGCAGTGTGTCAAAGACCTATATTACAAATGACTCTGAAAATCCCGAAGTAGTGGCAGAAGAAGGATACATTCTTAAGTCTGAAGATAGACTAAGTCGAAGTTTATCTGGTCGACAGGTTCAGATGATTGCCATTGCTGGTGTCATTGGTACAGGTCTGTTTCTGGGTACTGGTAAATCTTTGGCTAATGCAGGACCTGCTTCATTACTGATATCGTATTTTATCATCGGTGTGCTCTGTTATCTCACCATGTATGCTCTTGGTGAAATGGCTACCTATGTTCCAGTAGCAGGTTCATTCTGTACCTATGCTACCAGATATGTTGACGAGTCGTTTGGGTTCGCATTATTGTGGAATTACTGGTTTAATGATGCGGTTTCTACTGCTTCGGATTTGACTGCGCTACAATTGGTATTTGCTTACTGGACTGATTTTCCTTCGTGGATTATTGCATTAATTTTTTGGGTTTTCTTGATTTGTGCTAATTTAATCCATGTCAAAGTATATGGCGAGATGGAGTACTGGTTAGCACTGTTAAAAGTTGTTACTATAGTAATTTTCATTATTATTAGCATCGTCGTCAATTGTGGTGGTAATACTAATGGCGAGTATCTTGGATTTCATTACTGGTATATTGGAGATGCTCCATTTGTTAATCATTTCAAGGGATTTGCTTCTGTCTTTGTTACCGCTTCTTTTGCATACGGAGGAACTGAGTCCATTGCTATCACTGCCGGCGAGACCAAAAACCCCACCCGTACCATGCCTAGAGTAGTAAAGACGGTTTTCTGGCGTATCTTGTTCTTTTATATTCTTACCGTTTTGATGATTGGCATTAATATCCCTTACAACTATCCGAATTTGTCTACTGGTGGCACTGCATTATCACCATTTACCTTGACTTTTCAACTTGTCGGATCAAAGGTTGCCGGGTCTTTTATGAACGCCGTTATTGTCACGTCAGTTATTTCGGCAGGAAATCATGCTCTATTTGCTGGTACTAGACTTCTGTATACTTTGGGTGTTGAAGGATTTGCTCCCAAGGTATTTACTCGATTAACACCCAACAAGGTTCCATACGTTTCTTTGCTTGCCACGGCCTCAGTGTCTGGCTTATGCTTTGGAGCTTCTTTTATTGGTGCTGGAACCTTGTGGAGTTGGCTCCAAAATTTAGTAGGTGTTTCCAACCAGTTGGCCTGGTGGTCTATCGGTCTCACCTCTATTAGATTCAGATGGGCTCTTGAAAAGCAAGGAAAGACTCATTTGCTTAAGTTTAAAAATTGGACTCATCCTTGGGGTCCATGGGTGGTTGTTATTGGGGTTACTGTAATTATTCTTGTTCAAGGATGGTCTTCTTTTGCTCCCTGGAGTGTGTCGGATTTCTTTTCCTATTATATTGAGCTGTTTATTATGCCAGTCATGTATCTGTTTTGGAAGGTCATTAGTAGGTCTAAATTTGTCAGTTTGGAGGATATGGACCTGGAAACTGATAGATACATTGATACAGAAGAAGATATTGAAGAGATTGAATATGAACAATCTTTAAAAGGCTGGAAAAAAATAACCAACTATTTGAAAGGATTTATTGTTTAAATTCCATATTTATACCGCTCTACTATTATTATGCCATGTTACGCTATTTTGTTGTCTGTTGTTCTTCTATTTTTTCTTGTATTATATTAATATACATAAGAATCAATTTGATGTATGTAAAAAAATATCAAGCGATTCTCCCTCCTATATCTCTGATCATACAATATTCTGCGTACGGTGTCATTTGTACTAACGATGATTCAATGGGCGCTGCCTCTTTCCCATACTCGATGTCTTCGCTGTCAACTTCATGAGCATTTCTCCACGTGAAGTCATCAAATTTCCAAACTATTATGTTAGTTGCGCTAGAAGCCAAAGACCCAGCCCGGGAGTGAATCACACTACTATTTGCAATACTTACACGCGTTCAATGGAAGAATTAAATTCCATACCGGAAGTGAACATAGATAAATCAACATCCACAAAACGTATATCCATTGATGAGCAGTAATAACTATCAATACTCCTGGAATGCCAAGAATCAATGCTAATAATACTAAAGGAACAATAGGTGGCGGCTGTCGATAAATACACGCAACGAGAAGGTAAATCGTAAATACCAAAGCCGCTGGCAATGTTACGGTGCCAATTAGGTCAATTAATACGACAAATTGCATAGAGAAGCAAAACACTCCACATAACTCTCGAACTAAAAGTAGTTCTAAAAGATTGTGAATTGTAGAATTGATCCATCTACGTCGTTGATCCAGCAATGCTTTAAATTTTGAAGGGACAATAGTTTTACATTTAGCTTGTGGCACAAATACTAGTTTATGAATAGGAAACGCCTTTAGCATCAATGTAGTTAAATATCGGTCTTCACCAAGCAGTAATAAATTTTTACGATGTACTGTATTGACAATGTTATCCGAGTATGGATTTACAATTGATGGGCTAACCAAAAAAAGGCAAGGTTTGTCTCTCCCAGATCTTGGTGGCTCCTTTATTCGATACATTGAAAAGCATCCTGGAAGACACGTCACTCCACCAAAGACAGATTCGAAAGACTTGGTTAAATGGTGAGATATAAAGTATTCAAAAACCTGTATCATTGTAACCCAAGAATCCCACTTGTTGGCAATCTTTGTTTCGCCACATAAGCCTATAACACTAGGGTCACTCATAAAAGTAGAAACCATATGACCTAAAGAATCTTCATATACTTTAGTATCTGCATCCACCATCAATATGGCTTCAAACGAACGTGGGTTTATTCCAAAAACCTGCTCCATGCTGTAATGAATTTCGTTCTCTAAATCTGTTCTTCTGTCTATCATACACAATTTTTGGAAGAACCCCATTAATATCAATTGTGAGTCACGTTTACCTCTGTTTCCTGGTTTGGAACTAGCTTCTCGCTCTTCGACAAGGCCGCATTTAACAATACAAATCATAGGAACTCGTCGAACTGGTTTTGTTGGGTCCGCGTGCCGATGGGTATAATACCCACAATGTACCTGAGCCAAGTTGACTCGCCTGTTTCCATATCCAACTGAAATATATGATAAATCGGGAACGTCTTGAAATGGTACTGCTATATCTTCCATTAGCGATAGAGCTATCTCACTGGTCATTCGATCATTGTTTGCCCCTGTGACAAGACCATCACAGATTACGACCAATAGCTTGCGGCAATCTGGATAGTCTGTACTAGCCAACGAGTCGAGAGATAGTCTCAACCCTTCTTCTGACTCTGAATATACAGTCACCAAGCAAATAACATACATTTGATCTATCAAGCTGTCGCAGCTTGAAAGTGCTGAAGCTGGTTGCTCTCCCTGACAAAGGGTGATGTCGCTTTCACAAAGATTATTATTATCTGGAACTGATGCACTAGAGGACGATGAGGAGGACTCTTCACTGGGAATACTAGACAGACTGTCCCCATCTTCATTTGATTGATATGAGATAATATCCGGTCTGTTCCTTGCGCTGAGGCTATTCAATCCATTCTTATAACTGGAAATGAGCGCGAGAAACAAACGGAATAACCACGATGAAGTTGAAAATCCATTCGCACCCATTCTCCAAGATATAAACCATTCAAAGTAAAGAGCAAAGGTAAATTTGACTATAACAATAGAGAATATGAACAACAGTGAAATGTATAATACAATCTGAGAAGACAGACATCCAACACTTTCTACATCAATCACACCAACCTTTGTTATTTCGATTAAGCATTTTGCCACTTTCGAGAGCGACGGATCAGAGACAAAAAATTTCGAGATGTCATTTACTGGAAGGCCCTCTGTAGCATTCAGTGAGGCAAATTGGGAGAGAGTCTTGGAAAGTTCCCAATCTTCTGGAGGCAGAAGTTTCAATCGGTCAAGATCAAGAACATCATTGAATAAAACTGCAATATTTCTCGGCGAAGCTTGTATGTCTTCCCAAGTATAGTAAACAACTGAAACACCTTTCATTTCATAAAACTTTTCTCTAGCATATTTTGAAGTATGACATGCCTCGGGAGAATATTTCTTTATAAACGAAAGCTGTTTGTAGTCGGAAACCGGTTGGAGGGTAGGAACATAAAAATCCACTATTCGATTATCATCAATGGTTAATAATTTACATGGAAGATACCACGGAACTTTATAATCAGCATCGTGGCCCACTGATGAAGTTTTTGATGGTATTATGAGTGATTCACAGTTGCCATTGGCATTTTGAAACAGAAGTGAAGCATCAATCGGAATACTGCTTACACCAGTCAAGGTAAATACATTAGATGACCATGGAGGTGGCCGAAGAAACTTTGGATTGTGGTTGAAATTGGTCATGTTAAAAAGTTGTCCGTGAATAATAACTGAATCAGGGGGGATACTTGAAATATGGATTCGTGGGATATTACTTGCTATACCACATATGATTTCATTAAATCCAAATGTGAAAAATCCAACTAAGCAAGTGATGAGAATTATTATTGAGAAAAGACCGACTTTCTCTCTCCAGGCCATTTGCTGTTGTTGAGATTTGATTCCACACCATCGTAACATGATTGGTCTGACTGCGAGGGTTATAACACAGCAATAGCAGGTCCATATGACATGAGAAGCCGACGCAGAACATGGGCCCGCTTTTGCTTCCAGTTCGTCTCTTTTTGACTTGATTAGTTTTCTATTCTGTGGTTGAGAAAAGTTACTACTCTTTCTTGATAGTCTACTAGTTTGTCTTAAAGAAATAATCGAGTCGGTATCTAATCCTTCGGTAAAATGCGATACGTAAACTTGAGAAGGAGTAACGCGCGTGGACGTCGCTGTGGTCGCAGCCAAACCGGCTGTAGTTGATTTTTTAGTGTTGCTACTATCTACAGTGCTGTCGACAACACTGCCTACGGCACTACCTATAGCACTGGCCATAGCACTGCTTATACTGCGAACATCCATCATCGAACTAGTAGAAGGCGCAGCTGATAAACTCAATTGAGTCCCATTTGTGTATATATTGTAATAATAGCTAGTCGGTGAAGAATTAGGAGATAATGACTTTGACCTTGACCGCGAACGTGACTGTGGCCGTGACGGTGGACGTGAGCAAGACTTTGATTTATGAACCCTTGGCTCATCAGTCTTTCGAACTGTAGGATTCATTTCTGAAATACAAAAAACCTAAAAGAGGCTCTCTATTTTGTACTTTAATGCTACTCATTTTTGTCAACTTTCTAGTGAATATATTGCCAGTTGCAAATTATGGAATAAAACAACTTCCATCGTATCTGTTCCTCCTCTAGTTTAAACAGCGCGGCCAAGACACTTTTGATGATGGTTCTTTGACAGACTGTTGAAATTATGTACAACCATTGTGTCACGACCCTGATTTTGAACTCCGTTTCAGCTTTATCTCTTTATCTGTATCGCTTTATGATAGACCATGTATGATTATTATCATGCAGGTACAGGGATGGAGCGCGTGCCATTGGATGTAACAATACACACCCATATGTTCATGTCTTTATTTTCCTTCTCAGTCTATATCGACTAAACATTCATTCTACCCGTCAGACTCAATTCAATTATGAACTGACCACACCTGCTCTCTCCGCTTACCACCACCTTCAACGTCATCACACCCAGCCGTGTCGGTTATATATGCAGGTTCGATCAGTACTACATCACAATGGCCCGCGCGGGATTATATATATGTGTTGATATTAATTAGGTCCCGCCTGAGAAATACCACATTGAACATTAAAAAGAAGTGCTAACTCCTTTCCCGTTTGGTCGTTTGAACTTTAAGAGGCTACAAACGAAAAAAATAGTCGAGTACTAGATAATTGATCGAGTATCCTGTGTCTGTTGTTCGAAAAATAGTCGAACAAACGAAAAACGGTACATCGCCTGATTTGACTTGCCGACGCCGAATATATTCATCAGTAAGGAAATAACTTTCAGACCAGGTGTTTACAGAAAATCAGAACGTACTGAAAAACAAAAAAGAAAGAACCAGACTTAGATCAGATTTTATAGAATTTTTCTTCAAGGCAGAGCAGTGAGTGAGCATTTCATAAATGAGCCTAATACTACCTAAAATTCCACTCTGGATTGACTGTGACCCAGGACATGATGATGCTATTGGGTTACTGCTGGGTTCAGGTCTAGACCAATATCATTTGGTGGGTGTGTCTACAGTTCATGGAAATTCTTCGCTTGGGAATACGACTTCCAATGCCATTTCTATCTTGACCGCTTTCAAACGATTAGATGTGAATGTTTACCCAGGAGCAGAAAAGCCGTTGGTGCGTAAATTACATGTCGCCGATTCAATTCATGGCAAGTCGGGTTTAGATGGAACTGCGTTTTTGCCAATGCCGGCATTCGATGCTCAACCCGATCATACGGCCGTGGCAGCAATGGCAAAAGCAATTGAAACATATCCAGGTACTCTGGCTATAGCAGCACTGGGTCCACTAACAAACATTGCCTTGTTGGCAATGAATTACCCAGACCTTCTTCCTAGTTTACGGTTATTATCAATAATGGGAGGAGGCTTAGGTCTAGGTAATTGGACAAAGTTTGCAGAATTCAATATTTGGTGCGATGCTCATGCCGCCCAGATTGTATTTTCTGATCCCACTTTAATTCCAAAAACGTTATTAGTGCCATTAAATTTGACCCACCAAGCCATTGCTAGAGAAGATATTCTTGAGCAAATACAAAAGAGTCGGCAGCTGGACCAACGGTCGGTATTGCGTCAAATGTTGTATGAGCTTATGATATATTTTGCTGGTACCTATAAGAAGAAGTTTGGATTTAAAAATGGTCCACCAGTTCATGACGCGGTAGCAGTAGCTGCTATTCTGCCGTTCTATAGTGACAATTCTAGTGAACGCCACGAAAATTCCAATGACCCACCGGCTGCAGACCTTGATCTACGGTTTGCTCGATATCAAGTGCGGGTAGTCGAAGATGGACCTCAAGAAGGCATGCTTGTTTTCGAGCCAGACTCGGATAATGGCATTATGGTTGCCCAAGAAATGAACTTTACCGAATTTTGGCGCTTGGTTCTTGATGCTATTGATAACATTGAAAGCTCTACTTCAATATTATTATCGTAATATCCTACCATTGTTGCATATCCCACCTCATAATTTATACATATCTTGAAAAATATTTTTCTTCTATACAATAGACTTATGTACAATAACAGTATATTTCTACTGCTCCTATGTGCCCCTGTTCCTGCTTCCGGACCCATTTTTCTCCGCTTCGCGGAAAACCTCCGACTGTTCTGTTGATTGTCAGTGTCCTGCCCCCGCTTGCAATTTATCATTAAAGTACATATTATATCAAGGACACATACCGGATTATATGGGGGCGAGGGTGATGAGCGGGGATAATTCTACAAGATAGCGGAAAGTTTGGTCTAAGGCCCAGCCGGATATCCATTCGAATGCAATGGCGTACGCCAGAGATGGAGAAAAAAAACCCGTGCCGATAGGAAACGGAGGGTTTTCATAAGCCTTGGCAAAAAGTCGAACAGTGTAGACAACTAGCGGGAAAAAAAGCATTTCTCCAACAAATGAGGCGGTCAGTTGTGTTGTAAACTTTGTTGATTGTCTACTTCGAGATTCAGCTTCAGAAGCTGGGGTAAGGATTCGAGCGTCGGCTGAGAGATAGAGAAATGAACGCCATTTTTCGTATCGTTGCGATTCCCGAGTGAGTTTCGACATCGTTAACGCTACCAGTCTACTACCCAAACGTTCGAGCATAACACAGCCAAGAAGGGTACAGATGAGATGAGGGTTATTCTTGAAGAAGGACAACGAGAACATTTGTAGCACGGTAGGCGCTGATGGCGATATATTCAAGATATTTGTGATATATCGATGATAAAAGGGGTATGCAATGACGGCAAACGATGTCTCTATTATGACATCGTTAATGATAAATCGAGTTATTCGGTAAGAAAGCGGAAGTGATACCGGCGAAGAACTAAATTCCAACATGAGAGGAGGATCTCTTGAAAAGTTTGCCGTTCTGATAATATCTTTATCAAAGAAACACGTGAGAATAGTGTTGTCAGAGATAATTTTCACGATACCGGCTGCTTCACGAGCAAATTCAACACCAAGCATTAACAGCAATGTATCCCACGGATTGCGAAAGAGTGTCCATGGCAGTCGGTATTCATAACGGAAAGCGTCCAAGAGGGACACATTGTAGGCGGCAGTGAAGGTACGAACTGTCGACACAGGCCACCAAAATATGAAGGATGACAGGTAGTACATATTCCCAAGTGAGGATGGATTGAGGATATTTCGAACTATCCAGTTCGAGGACCGCTCTGTATCGGTCGTTAGCTGGTAACGAGATGTATCCAGAACATGCTTGAGGGCACCCTTTTTGAGTAATAAGATCGTCAGAGGAATGAAAGTTGTAGAGGAAGTAATTTCAAAATCTGTGTCAAGGAGATAAGTATCAGCAGTAGGATCGGTCATTGCATTACTATTGTCATCACTCATATCCTCTTCATGTAATCCATACATTTCATCAAATATGTTATCCATAAAATCATCATCTGAATCATCTCCATCACTGTAATCACTTTCATCAAGTACAAATGTTAATCCTGTTACAGGATCAGTCATTGCCTCTCCATTAGCTATAGCCATTCCATGACCGGCACTCCTTCTTCTCTGCCGTCTAATTTGACGAATGAATCTTCGGCGGCCAGCTTGATCAGTCTTCTGACGACCTCTTGAATCTCCTAATCCAATAAACTCTAGAATACTTGTTTGGGACTGAGCAATTCGCTCTGCCTTTTCACGATTTGCTTTATACGCGATAGATACGGGAGATTCGACTGATTCATCTGCTGGTTCAAGGAACGAAGGACCTAAAGCGAATCGAAAAAGTAGTTTGGAAATCATTTCGATTATGAGAGAGATAGATGATGTCTCTCGCTCTGCTATGCTCTGCTCTCTCCACAAATGTGTACCCTATCCCTTATCTTAACAACATGACCGGTTTGGAACTTATCCTTATATCCGCTGTTCTGATTTGGGTATGGTTTTACTGCCTGATTGAAAAAATTGATTACTGGAATTTTTCAGGGACTGAATGAAATATATTATTTTTCATGCTGGACAAATAGTCAAAGATAACAAAAATTTCAAACTCATACAAATGGAATTACGAACTTCGTTTAAAGCGAAAGCTTCAATCGAACCTTTTTACACAGGTGGAGATGTTTCAATATCTGGAAATTTATTAGCAACGACTCTAAGTGATAAAGTCGTTCTAACGAACATTACTACCGGTAAACGCTTGAAGGTTATTGAAGGAGATACAGAATTAATCACCGCTTTAAAAATATCGCCTTCAGGAACTCATTTAGTGGCATGTTCAAGATCTCTTCAAATGCATATTTATAAACTATCTACTGATGGCTATGGTGATGGTGATGATGAGTCGACGATAAAAGTAACCAAAATCAAAACTATCAAGGCTCACGAATCTCCAATAATGGTGGTCACTATTGACCCTACCTCGTCATTAATCGCCACTGGTGGTGCTGAAGGTGCTGTTAAAGTATGGGATTTAAATGGTGGATATGCTACTCATAATTTTAGAGGTCATGGTGGGATCATTAGTGCGTTGAAATTCTGGGGTCAACAGGGTACTACTGAATGGAAGCTAGCAAGTGGATCTGATGATTGTAAAGTTAGATTATGGGATCTTGTTAAGAGCAAATGTTCAGCAGTACTAGATAATCATGTTAGCATTGTCCGCGGTCTTGATTTCAGTGATGATGGTAAAACTTTGATTAGTGGTGGTAGAGACAAGGTGGTCAGCGTATGGAACACAAAAACTGGCAAGCTGGCTAATACGCTTCCAGTGGGTGAAGTTTTAGAGACTGTAGGATTTATCGATAAAGATTTATTCTATACTGGTGGAGAAAAAGGCCTTGTTAGTATCCGCTCCTTAACAGGTAAACTGGTCTCTTCGCAACCTGATCAGCGAAAGGCCCAGGTTGATGAAGAAGTTGGCATTAACGACATCATCGTACACAATGGGTCCCTTTACACCATCATGTCTGACCAACTAATTATACAGATGTCACTTCCTGACCTGGCGGTCGTACGTCGCATTGCTGGTAATCACGGCGAAATTATTGATATGTGCTTTTTAGATGACGCCTATAACAAGCTAGCTATTGCTACCAACTCTCCCGAAATTAGAATCCTTTCCCTGGAAAATCCATTAGAATGCTCCATTCTTTCTGGCCACACTGATATTGTGATCAGTATCGATCGGTCTTTTGACGGCAAGTGGCTTGTTTCTGCTGGCAAGGACAATCAGGCTCGTTTATGGTACAACGGAGAATGTCACTCTGTCTATAGCGGTCATGCTGGGTCTATTGGTGCCGTTGCATTACCAAGAACCCCCCCATCGAATGACGATTCTTCAGTCGCACCCGAGTTCATCATCACTGGTTCTCAAGATCTAACAGTCAAGAGATGGAACCCAAGGAGCAAGACAAACGCCAATTCTGCTGTATACACTCGTAAAGCTCATGATAAAGATATAAACGCCATTGACGTGTCTCCGGATGATCGCCTATTTGCCACTGCAAGTCAGGATAGAACGGCCAAAATCTGGGACATTGAAACCGGTGAAACTATAGGTGTTCTACGAGGCCACAAGCGTGGCGTGTGGACAGTTAAATTTTCTCAATGGGATAAGACCGTTGCTACTGGTAGCGGTGACAAAACAGTCCGTCTATGGAATCTTAACGACTACACCTGTATTCGAACATTCGAGGGCCATACCAATTCCGTTCTCAAGCTTTCCTACCTCACTCATGGGAAACAAATCGTCAGCGCTGGTGGTGATGGACTTCTTAAAGTATGGGAAGTATCATCCGGCGAATGCACGACCACACTTGATAATCATGAAGATAAAGTCTGGTCTGTGGTAGTGGGTTCTAAAAAGTCGCTCGACGGTGAAGAAGACGATGATGGAGGAATTGTTCTTTCTGGAGGTGGTGATTCCATCATTACCGTATGGGAGGATGTGAGTGAAGAGGAACGTACCCGAAAAGCAGAGGAATCTGCTGAAATGGTTGAAAAGGAACAGGAACTTTCTAATTACATTCGTAAACAAGACTGGGCTAGTGCATTCGCACTAGCTCTATCGCTCGATCATCCATTCCGACTTCTTAAACTTCTACAAGAGGTTCACGGCAAACAAGAGCAAAATTCAATCACTGGTCTGGTAGCAGTCGACAAAGTCATTGCTGATATCAGTGACGAGTCCCTTGTACGACTCCTTCAGCGTGTTCGTGACTGGAACACCAATGCTCGTACTAGTACTGTAGCCCAGGTAGTCCTGCACACGATTCTCCGTTATCATTCAGCCGAAAAACTTGGCAATATTCCCGGCATCAGCAAAATAGTCGACTCTCTCATCCCATATTCCGAACGTCACTACACGAGAGTCGACGACCTTCTTGCAGAAAGCTCGGTCTTAGAATATGCCCTTCGTGAAATGAGCCTTCTCAAAGGATAAAATGTATTATTTAATCATAAGCATCTCTGCTTCCTTCGCCTCCAGCGGCTGGGCTCCGCCCAGGCCCGTTGCTCGCTTGGCTCATTTGCCTGTGAAAGACAAGAATCATCGCTTCATTTATTTGCGTTGGTAAATCTGAACATATGATCTAGGCAGGGTAAATGCAATCTATATTCAGATGCGCTCTTCACCGACTTTTGTTAACTGCGCTATACAAAATGGACAGTGAAGAAGCCATTATCCGCGAGCGGATCACGACGTCAGAGGCAAATTACAAACGTCTACTGAGGATATGTATGAACTTGGTATCAGAAACGCCATCCGGCGAAGAAGCAGTGATCAATGCTAAAAACTCACTGGATACTGAGTTGGACTCGTTCGAGACCATGCTCACCCAGCTACAGCTACAGCTAAATATGAACGAAAAGGAGATTAGTAAATACAAAGAACAGAAAACAGAGGGGAATATACTGGCGCAGGAGCTCAGCCAGAAATCGGTTGCGCTTCAAGAAAAGCTGGCTACTGCACAAGTGATCCGAGCTCAGAAAGAAGAATGCAATGCCATGGTTGATGACATGGTCAAGGCCAAGAAGGTCATGCTGGATGAAGATGGCCGCAAAGTACCAATAATCGCATTATTAAACTCTTCGAGGGCCGAAGACGAAAAGCTAAATGAATCATTAGTGGAAGAGATCAGTGAGTTGGAGGCCCAAAAGGCAAGATATCAGAGTTTGTGGGACAGTCGCCGTGCAAAGTTCGACAACCTAGCAGGCATCATTGAAGACTTTAAAGGAGACATTATCAAGCGTGCAAAAGCGGGAGCTGATAGAGATGGCGATAGCAGAGACGTCACGCCTCTCGAGGATGGAGAAGAAGGGTACGGTAGTGGTCAAGGGACGCCGCCAGAGGAAGATGTTGAGATGGCCAACGCTTAGCAATCAGACAGCATATGTATTTATAATTAATTGTATTTTAATGATGTACTCTCCCCGGCTCTGCCTCCGGCGGCTGGGCTCCGCCCAGACCCGTTGCTCGCTTCGCTCGGTGCGGTGCTAGGAACGTGCACAATTCGCAAGTAATGAGCAACGAGTCTAGGCGGAGCCCAGCCGGCGGAGGCAGAGCCGGTAGAGCGATTTATCATAGCTAGTTGTATTGATTATTGACATCAAGTCATGCTAATGCTGGAAATAAATATATAAAGAGACAAAAGGGCAACACCAAATCATGATGACAAAAGAATACCCAAAAAAATAGTCTCGGATTATCTGGTAAAGAGCCAGCCAGATACGGAATGTAAGATGAAAAATGAAAAAAAAAAATGCAGGAAAAAAAAGAAATCAGAAAGAAAGAGAAAATCATTAAGCGAATCGTAATTGCGCACAAACATTGAACTGAGGGGACTTGGTGGTAGTACTGTCCATGTAATCATTAAGACTAGCAAGCTTGGTGGCGAGTTTACGCGATGGAGGGCCTGTTGGGGTAGTATTTGTACTTTGTTCGCGAAGAGGAAATCGGAAATCGGAAAGCATTGCCCCAATGTTTCTATCAGAAGGAGTGCCGGTGATTGTTGTGGAGGTAGTAGACATGGAAGATGAGCCAAAAGTAAAAGTCTGGGCGCGGGAGAACTTCATGTTCTTACGGAATTTACCCATTTCGCGTTCACAAGTCTTTGCATGAGAAGCATCATTCATTTCCACATAGCGCTGGGGAACGCATCGGTTGCAAAATTGTTCAAAAAAATGCGAATAGCCACCTTGGAGAATAACAATGTCTGGGTAGTGAAGGCGAGGGTAATTCTTTTTGTTGAGGTGACGGTCGCATTTACGAAGATGCATAGCCATACGAGGACCGCGGTGAGCAGAATATTCACAGTGGAAAATGAGAAGAAGCTTTTCATTTGGGTTGTTAATGTTTGTAAGGAGGGATTGTTCAAGAGTGTCTTTGGAGTTGATATTAATAGCACCGTCGATATGCCCTCCTTCATACTCGTATTCAAATCGGCAGTCAATGATAAGAAAACGGTCATATAGTTGGTTGTATTTACCATCAAGGATTTCACAAAGAGTCTCTCTTTCAATGCGACGAAATGGATCTTCTTTGACAGTAAAGGTAGAAATAGAACAGTTTTCTTGGGCAAGAAGGGATTGACTATCATCGTGGGTTGGAGAAGGAATAGAAGGGTCAATCGCTGCACCACCCTTGTCTTCATCTTCTGCTTCAATCAATTCTTCAGAAAGGAACTCTTCAGGGTGTTGGAACATGGAATGAGTTCTGCGAACCTTTGAGTTGCGTCCTAGGCCAGGGCGAGGTGCTCTAAAGGAGTCCCGACTAGCAGCAGCAGAAGGACGGGAAATGTACAAAGCAGATTTACATTTCTGACCTCTTCCAAGTCGTTGTGCTACTGGAGACGGGGCAAACAAATGGTTAATAGAAGAACTACCATCAATATCGGGGGATGATGAATCGTCAGAGACAGTGGGGGTTGTTGTAGAAATGGGATTATAATAATCATGATGTTGAATTGGACTTAATTGGGGTTTAGAGTTGAGAAGGAATGAAGCATTAGAAAGAGATTTCATTCTTGCCATTGCAAATGGTTTTGGTTTAACAGAAGATGTAGGGAGGGTAGTTGGGTTTAATGCGAGTCGTGAGAGTGATGAAGATGGTGGTTTCATAGACGTAGTGATGGAATTAGTGGTGGTGGTAGTAATTGCTAGCTTGTGAGGAAGGGGAGATGAGTCCTCGTCTGTTTCTTGGTCCATAGCCATTAATGGAGATGAAGGAATGGTGGTGATAGCGCCAGTAGTAGTAGCAGCTCTACGTAGGCCGACACGATTGGCGTTTGATTTTGGGAATTGAAATAACGATCGTCTAGGAGTTGGTAGAACGGGAGTTTTGTCAATATGGAAATTCTGAGACATGTCAGCAGCCAAAGCGGATGTAGTTGGGGAGGAGATTAGTTGAGGGGTCGTAGTGACAGTAGAACTGACAGTAAAACTGGAACTGGAACTAGAACTAGAACTAGAACTACTAGAAATTAAAGATGGAACTGGAAAAAGCCCTCCAGTATTGCCAGTAGTACCTCTTACTGTTCTGCTCTTTCCGCAACTTGGTGAGCTTTGAAACAACAAAGTCTGTAAACTCTGAGACATGATCTGAGCATGTTCGAATTTCGAACTGCCAACTGTAGCAGTACTACTAGCATCACCATTACCACTACCAGATACCATTGAATGATGGTGGCTTGTCGTTATTGGAGAAAATGCCAAATCAATCATACTTGTTATTCTTTCTTCTGGTAAATAGTTAGTATAATATAATAAAACAACAAAACAAGTCGTAGCAGCAACCCAGCCCTTTGTGCTTTTCCTGTGATAGACCCTGCTTCATATGCTGCCCTATATGCAAGACCCTTTTTCCCTTCTTTGTACAATCGCACGAACTGGTTTGTTGATTTTATCTCTATTTAGGCAACCTCCAGCAGCCGTGCGTGTCAACTATGCAAGGCATCACGGAATGCGCTCATCAGCACAAGCTCAGGAACCTCTCTTTCTCTCTCTCTCCGCCCTTGATCGGCTCATCAGATTCCTGTTCGCCTGCTAACCAACCGCCCGCCGACCGCCAACTGCCGCCGCTCGCCGCTCTCGGAATTCTACCGCTACTTACTCGCTCGTATCTTCTCCTACGGTATGTGCGCGCTCTCTCACTGCTGATGCTGATGCTGATGCTGCTCTTTGGTCGTCAGTCGCTGTTTCTCGGCACGCCTCCGGCGGCTGGGCTCTGCCCAGACCCGTAGAAACTCCGCGTAGCGGAGTTTGGCTACTAACGCCGCCATAATGGCTTCATCATAATACTCACTTTTATCTCACGATTCGATTCTCGCTGTCCGCTTTTTATCTTCTTCTTCTGCTTAGTCGCGTTAGTACTCTGTCTCTCTCTCGCGCGCGCGCGCCTCTAACGCGTTTCCTCCCAACCAAGTGTTTAGTCGCTACTCTTTTAGACCTGTGTACGGCGCTACCATCGGATCCTCACCGCTACCACTATCTACACTTCCTCACCACTACCTCTACCACTATTACTAGCGCTACCATCTAAGGTAGTATAAAAAGTGGTAGTAGTAGTAGTAGTAGTGGTGGTAGTGGTGGTGGTAGCTGTTAGCAGCAGCATACCGCACCTACTGCTACTACCACAATGCGTATCACTAGGAACAGCTGGACTAGTGAACTGTCATAGCACCAGTAGTGGTAATAGTAATAGTAATAGTAATAGTAGTAGAGTAGTAGTACCAGTGATAACGGTGTAACGGTGTAACGGTAGTACACTAGTAACAGTAGCATTACCAATGTCTCGATCGATCAATTGTACTACCATCGTGCCTCATGAACCAATCTTCGCATCGCCATTACCAAATCCTCACGATACACTACCATGCCAATGTCAACGCCATGTCCACTAGCATTACCACTAGCACCATCACCATCATCACTACCACTACCACTACCACTAACTCTGTCACTACCACTACCTCTGCTACTCTACCATCACTACCATCTCCACTCCTCAATTACTTACAATGTTGATGATAGTTAATTAACATTATGTGCGAATTGCTGTCTCTTATATTATATATCAATAAAAATTCATTTCAATTTATATATGCTTATATGCGAATACAGGCAAGGAAAAATAAACGATAATTTATACATTTGAGTAAAAGAAAAACAAAATCCACCACAGAGATCTTCAATGGAACTTGGATCCGGCATGGCATAGCATGGCATGGCATGTGCTGGCGGCGGTTCTCTGGCGGCGGCTGTCGTAGTACTAGTAGAAGAGTAGTAGTAGAGTAGATAGTGTTTGTGCTGGTGGTAGCAGTGTATAGTGAGTGGTATGAGGAGTGGAATTGAGTTGGTCTGAGATCAATTGACTGAGCTGAGTTGAGCTGGGTGTTGCGTGGTCACTGGCACGCATTGGTTGGTACGATTGCTTCTTCTAATGAGCTCTTTTCCTGGTAGGAAACCTCTTCCCGCCTATCTCTGTCTACTATGACTGCTATTTACTGTCTGTACTGTGTTACTGTCCTACCGCTGCTGCTACCGCTGCTGCTATCGCTACTGCTACTGCCCTACTAGAGTACCCTACTACGTTCACTACCTTACTTCTTTACTTCTTACTCTACCACCTTTCTACCTTACTCACTCACCTCCTCTTATTCTTCTATCGGTTCATTTCTTCCCTTTCAGACTCGGAATATGCAAACAAAAAAAGCATTCGACATGTTAAACTTTACATAATGCTAAACTACCACCTGCGCTGGAGCTGGAGCACCCACTGTCTGGTATTTCTCTATCGGAGGATCTCGATCCAAAGTATTCCGGCATCGAAGCTACTGCTACTGGTAGTACCTACCGACCACGCCTTAAGCTGTCTGTCTGCCTGCTGCCTGTCCGACCGATCAAGGCGGAAGCGTGACATGACCTAGCGAGCGACTGACCTTCGGATGACCATACAAAACAAACAAACAAAAAACAAACAAGCCAGCCCGACTCCGAAACTCCTAGCCGCTCGCAAAGCGAGCACAACGGGTCTGGGCAGAGCCCAGCTGCCAGAGGCGATGTCAGCCAACTTATGTTGATACGGAGCAGCAGCGGGTCTGTGCGTAAACAGAGTTTCCTGCCAACCTAAATAACCGTTGGGGCTGGGGGGTTCGCCTCCGGCGGCCGGGCTCTGCCCGGACCCGTTGTGCTCGCTTCGCGAGCTGCTTGGACCGTTAACGGCGGTTTGTTTGTAGGTGGTGCCAGGCCAGAGGTGCGAGCAGCTCGCGAAGCGAGCACAACGAGGCGAGCCGAACCCGCCAGTGTTTGGGTTTTGGGGGTACCATCTATGTAATCAACCTTATTAACGGCCCAGCCTGCGGCAGCTAAACTATCGTAGCCAGCACCGGCTTGGTTTTTACCCCCAAACTCCTAGCAGCTCGCGAAGCGAGCACAACGGGTCTGGGCAGAGCCCAGCCGCCGGAGGCAGAGTCGTGCGAGGATGAGAGCTGCTGCTCGTGCCGGTAGATGCTGCGTGAGCGCGCACAGGAAAGACCGACCGACTGCTAATCTTCTACAGATATCTGCACAGAACTTTAGTGAAAAAATTGATCTGGTCTGGATCCCTCCCGGCGGTAACAGCAGCCAGCAGCCAGGCGACAGGCCAGCCTGAACAGCAGCGACAACGTTAAGGGGCGATAGAGTTAACGGTTGGTCTGCCTCCGGCGGCTGGGCCCTGCCCAGACCCGTTGTGCTCACTTCGTGAGCGGCTAGGAGTTGGGGGTAGAAAACAAGAGTCCTCGAGCGAAAGCTCGAGCAACGGGTCTGGGCAGAGCCCAGCCGCCGGAGGCAGAGCCAGGGCATAGACGGTAGTAGAAGGGGAGGGTTACATCACAGCGCAGAGCCAGGAAAAAGATGGTGAGGATCTTTGAACCAGATGCGAAGTTAACAATGAGGTGAAGTGAGGTCGGTTGCTGGTAGATCCGGCGATGAGATTGGGGGTCGTGGGGGTGATGTTACTATAAGCAGTGAATAGTGAGTGCCCTTATCACTGACGATGTGATGTTGGTGATAAAGCTATGGCGCCGTGAAGATGATCGTGGTGCTAGCAACCAGATCTGGGAAGTTATCAAGCTGGTCTATGCGTTGTGAGGAGACCGGATAGACGACCACGGATGACGCCGCTCACGTTCAAACTTTATATATAGCACCATCACCCTGTTACTATTGCTATTGCTATTGTTATTTTCTAGCTTTTATTTCGTATCCGTTGATGAATAATCTGCCTATCAGTCTGTCAATCGGTATCCAATCTATCGATGTAGCGTAGCGTGAGGTGGTTTATTATTCACTCTACAGCAGCCAAGATTTTTGATTGAATAATGACGAACGACGATGCTGATGAGACCTCAGGTTTCATCTATTATTGCCTAATCAGGATAAAGGTAAACAACACGCTTCCTATTTAGACGCGTGAGACATGGCGCGTTCCGGACGTGATTAGAAACCAATCTATTAAATGTTAATTAAACTATCGTGGTAGTCGTACTACAGTACTACAGTGTTGACGTAGTAATAGCGGTAATGATAAAGTAGTAGCAGTGATGGTCGTAGTAGGGCACCAGTCGGTGAAAAAGTGCTATCGAAGCCGCCGTAACCAAATGCGACGTCGTCGTTGACAGTGTACGAAAACCGCCCAGATGAGATGTTACAACATCGTTTCAGCTACGCAGCTACGCCTAGGGGTAATAGCGTTTGACCCACAAGCAAGAAATCTTTTTTCGCAGCACCAGCACACGGACAGAGCTTGCTCAAGATAGAGTATGCCTCACGAACCATCTACCTCGCTTCGACCTACAGGAATAGTGGGTACCTATTGCATGGCTGCGTTAATGACTCCTCTCTCATTTTCTTTTCAGTAATTGTTAATCACCGCGTCTACTACTGGTGCAACCCCGCGCGTTCGATATATCTATAGTTCTACAACTTCTATACCTCCATCCATGCCAATATGACGTTCCTTCATGTACAAATATATTACCTGAACCGCATGTGCATATTAATATTATAGGCGTCGTCGTCGCCGTCGTGAAGTAATAAGACACAACAACAGCAGTAGTCACAGTGATGTTTCAGATCGCAGTACCCGCCCTGACCTGGCTACTCTGCTTAGCACACTGCTGCTATGACGGCTCTGCCTCCGGCGGCTGGGCTCCGCCCAGACCTGGTTGCTCCGCTTCGCGGAGGTCGTGGCTCACCACACCGCTCTTGAGTGAGGCAGCTCTGCAAGCTGTTTAGAAAACCCTACCGTTGGCGAGGATGAGTCTGTGAAAGGGCCCTACTGGAGGGACATGCTCATATCCCTCTGCGAAGCAGAGCAACGGGTCTGGGCAGAGCCCAGCCGCCGGAGGCAGGAAAGGGGGATGGTAGGGATCTATATGTTCATTAAAGGTACAAAAGCATACCCAGAGCTCCTCCGCGAAGCGGAGCTACGGATCTGGGCAGGGCCTGCCCAGCCGCCGGAGGCAAAGCAAGGGGAAGGTCTAGTCGCCTTGGTTGTACAGGCCAATGTCGACTTCGGCCTTTGCTTCGCCGAGGACTTGGGACACGGCAGAGTCTGCACGGTCGCCGAGTTCTTTTAATCGTTGGTTTTTGCCTCGAATGTCTTCGAGGTAGCTGAGGTAGCTTTCTTCGACGCCGGTGATGTACTCGCCGGTGAAGACGCCGACTTCATAGCCCTCTACATCGTGCGTTCCGGACTGGGCCGACTGGTTGCAGGCAGAAATAAGAGCATCGAGATCTTGGTAGAAAACGTCGTCAGCACCGATTTCTTTGGCAATGGAGTCGTCGTCGCGACCGTATGCTACCAGGGCCTTGGTATCGGCGAGATCAATACCGTAGATGTGGTTATGGCGAATAGCCGGCGCACATGACGCGAAGTACACTTTTTTGGCACCGGCCTCTTTAGCCATTTGCACGATTTCCTTTGACGTGGTACCACGGACAATCGAGTCGTCCACAAGAAGTACGTTGCGGCCGGAAAACTCTAGACTCATGGCATTGAGTTTCCGACGCACACTGGATCGACGTTCTTGTTGATTAGGCATGATGAATGTTCGCCCGACGTATCGGTTTTTGATGAAGCCCTCTCTATATGGTATGTCGAGGGTAACGGCCGTCTGTAGAGCACTGTGGCGAGATGTATCTGGCACAGGGATCACAACGTCAATGTTCTCCTTTACCTTGTCGAGCCCTCCAAATCGCTTGATGATATTTGTAGCAAGGTTATCGCCCATTGCCAATCGCGATCTATACACGGAAATGCCGTCCATAACACTGTCTGGTCTGGCAAAATACACATATTCGAAAATATCTGGCGTGTACGCCTCAGCAGGGACAATCTGTTGAATCACTGGAGTCATGGAATGCTTATTGATAATAACGGCTTGCCCGGGCTTGATGTCGGCCCACTGCTTGAAACCCATAGCATCCAATGCTATACTCTCGCTAGCAAGCATATAATCTTTAGACCCGTCTTTGCGAGTTCTTGAGCCAAGAACCAAAGGTCGGATTCCATGAGGATCCCTGAACCCAATCACACCGTAACCAGCCAACATACCAGCACAAGCATACGCACCGCGAACCATTTCGTAGACACCCTTTAACGCAGTAAAGATATCTTTATCGTTGATTCGCACTTTGTTTGTTTCTTGTAATTTACTGGCAAAGATATTGAGTAATAACTCCGAGTCTGAGTCGGTATTAATATGACGATGGACGTCTTCATCGAGATACTTCTTCAACGCCGGAGCATTGACGAGATTTCCATTATGAGACAGAACTAACCCGTAAGGAGAGTTCACATAAAACGGCTGGGCCTCGGAGTTCGCAAACCCGCCAGCAGTAGGATATCTCAAATGAGCTACCCCCATATTGCCAACCAAACCGTTCATTTTAGACTGCGTAAACACGTCTCTAGCCATGCCATTTCCCTTGCACATATAAAGACGTCCACCAGGGCCACAGGTAATGATACCAGCAGCATCCTGGCCTCTATGTTGCAGATAATGTGTGCCTTCTAAAAGTTCGGCACTGGCGATACCGTTTGGATCGGCTAACAGCAGACCAATAACACCACACCTGGTTCAGTTAGTTCGTGCTCTGCTTGCCTATGGCGGCTGAGCTTTGCCCAGACCCGTAGCTTCGATTCGTGGAGAATATACCACTCTACACTTAATATCAGGAAGTTGAAAATTTGCGTTTCTTCATGAACGTGAATCAGAAGTCTAACGTCTAAAAAATTTTTCTTCATCATAAAAAAATATTGAACCATCGAACGGTAATAGTCAGAGTCATATTGGTGGTTACTTACATTTTAAGGTTTCAGATCAAAAGATGAGTAGTGTTTGAATGGATGAGCAAATCAAGGGTCTGTCCAATTTTTTTATTTGTAAATCTATACTCTCTTCACAAAAGAGAGGTTATGAAAAGGAAAAATAAACCCGAGATACTCCTGGTCTGGTCACGGGGAACTTTCTAAAGTTAAGAACATCTCTTTTCTGAAAAAAAAAAAAAAAAAATTTCACGAACAAGATTAAATAGGAAGCGAATATATATAGGAGAGGTAGTTTAGCCGTGCTGTCATACAGTGGTAAAAATTAGCCGGAGTTGGGAGATGGCACTGGCTGCCCGCCCTAACCCTCGAGGAAATATCTCCGGAAATAGCCAGGGCCCACTGCCAAGGACGACGGAGAGGTCTTTCCGGCCTGTTATACATTCATATATTTGTGAGATGACACAAGAGCTATGAATCGTGAATAGAGTAAAATAGGTTTCTGTCAAGTCTCGGTATGATGGATGCAGAGCTAAGAGCCATCGACGGTATATAAACATAGCAGAATATATGATTAGCGACCGTATATTAACCAGATTTACGATTGCTCGGTTTATTTATACTATTTCATTTGGTCAAGACATCTGTCAAGACATCTGCACTGGCGTAGACTTGAAATTTCTGCTAGATAGAACATTTCGCTAAGTCCCTGATGCACAGAATATGCAACCCTCATGCAGGGACTACTCTTCTCTGCTCCACACCAGCTAGGAGCTCCTAGCAGCTCGCGAAGCGAGCACTACAGGTCTGGGCGGAGCCCAGCCGTCAGAGGCAGAGCCCAGGGGTAAATTGAGAGATTAGTTATTTAGCGCCTATATAACCAATCTATGAAACCAGCTATCTGTCCGATGCTGAGGGTTTCCAAATAGATCGCTTCCCGATTTCATTCCATGATAGACATTATACCTAGCATCTGAAAGACCACTGGCATCTCTTTCAGCCAACGCTCTAAGCAGATAAATATTTTTTATGCTTCCAATTCTTTTCTGGCTTATGTAGGAATCAATAGCCATTTCTCGGAACCACACTGCAGTCAGATATTTACAGCTTCCATTCGTTAGCTTCTTTAACCAGGTCAGCGAAACACCTAAAGATACAACTGCCAATTGCTCGAGGTTGGGGAATCCTGAGCACGCTTCGAGTAATACTTTTCTTTCTTCTCGGTCCGTGGTACTGTGGCGGTTATAGGTTACAAACAATCGCTTTAAATTATTGCGAACACCGAAATATTTCAGTGCATAGATATAGGAGAGTCCATCAAAATATACAGTATGTACATCTTCAAGAGGGATTTGTTGAGGAGAAGTTATAGGAAAACCTATGGACTGTATGAATAGTTCTGTCAATTTATTCTGTCCCTGATTAATAACTGGAAATGGATCGTGCACATCATTAAGTAGAGCAATGCCTAAAGATTCAAGCTTTGGTAAGGTTTCAATAAAGCTGAGAGACGGTACTGGAGGGAAAACGTACCCCAATAATGCAAGACGAGTTAAGTTTGGTGTCATTTTTAGAAAGCTTGAAATAGCAGGAATAGAGTTGTCACTTGCCCCCCTGTCAAAAGAAGTGATCCGCAAAGCTGTCAATTTCGAAAACTCTACCGCTCCTGAATATCCGCGATCAGTAACGGCGGCGGTGACAAAGGTAGATTCAATAAAATCAATAACCAGAGTTTGCAAATTTGGAGTCAGCTGGGTGAGACGTTGCAAAGGATTTAAATCCACTGGACCCTGTAGGCCAAACTTCAAAGTTGTCAAAAATGGAAGAGGACCAACAGCATTGATAAGATCGATAACGTCAGATGTATATCGAGATAAAACTATAGAAATGACTTGGAAACGGGACAAAATAGAAGTGATTAATGTAGAGGTAGCGACATGGCGAGCAATTACAAGCCTCTGAATTGGCCGCTGGGACGAATTAGTGACAACATTTAAATAAAATCTTTGATGTGCCATGTTTCGAGACAATGTTGAAAGCAAAGCTCTCCCAGGAATATTCACTGTTTGAACAGATTCCGGTCCATACCGGATAGTGTTATAAAAGTATTTCGAGACAAACATGCATTCAACTAAACTTTCAAAGCTAAGATTAGAGAGTATTTTGGAGCGAAGCTCCATTGGAAGCGCTACAAGGTGATCGGTAGCTGTAGCCTCTTTATCAGAATTCATTTGGCGCGAATAGATCTAGGTCAACAAGACAATAGAGTATATATAGTATTTATTAAAAAAAACTGTATGAGCAAAATTGGAACCTAATTTATTAATGTTGTATGCCGTTGATGCATGAGTAGCTACCGTTGTTTACTACATAGTACCAATAGCAAGATTGATCTCACTTTCAAATTCTATTAAAGCTCTTGCTTCATTTCTACCAAACAGAAACCCAATTAACCCATCAATCAAACCAGAAGCAGTAATTAAAATTGTAGTGAAAATAAATATAAATGCAACATAAGTTCTTCCATCAAGTGAGCCCCAAAATATTGACACAAGAAGCCCAACCAAGACAATAATAGATAGCCAGAAATGATACAGCCGGATTTTCTTTTGCCATACACTGGTCGGCTTATAGTCGTCGATAATTCGCAATACCTCATTATAGAGGCTCAAAAGGTCATCCTTTCTATTTGGCTCATATTGATGGTTCAGAATGGCATCTTTAGCCACAGTATTATTATTATCAGCAACTGTATCAGTACTATCTGGATTAGACCCACCGCCGCCTTCAGCTCCTCCTCTCAAACTGCTATCTCTGATGACCAAATCAGATTCGATGGCAAAATGATCCGAGAAGCTCATACCATCAACTTTTTCTGTGAACGAAACTCTACAATCATCCACATATGCCTTGCTCTTATCGAATAGAATATAATCCAATCGCTTCGCTTCATGTGGCTGCCTATCTGCTCTCCAAGTGTTTAATAAACTATCACAAGTAGCACCAGCTAATAAAATCTGATCTTCAAATGAAAGCCGAGCAATATCACCAGTGAAATAGCCATGTTTGGATGTCCAACTGTCAGTCAACTCACCCACCAGCTGCAATAAACCATAGCTGGCACTACCAGGAATCGAATTCAAATCTCCCACCACAATCGTCAAATGGCCACTGTCAATAGACCGTTTAGCCATTCTCGCCAGCTCCCACGCTTGAGCTGTTCTATGACATGTATAGGCAGCGTCTCCTTTGCCATAAGGAGCATGCATATGGGAACTTAGGAGTTCAATTTTTTGACTCGTAGGATGTCGTATTATAGCACTTGCTACTGATTTACCGACATACCAGTCTCCTCTGAAAAAAGCACTTGGCCTGCCATTCAACGGATATCTAAACACTGATGCACTTTGTATAGGCCATCTAGAGAACACAGCCAGTCCTGGTCCGGTTAATATCCCACTATAATATAACTTGGAATATGGCAAATGCTGGGCCACACAGCGCTTAATGAGATTGAAATCTTCTTCAACCCACACCTCTTGTAGTGCTACGATATCATATTTATGGCCATTTTCTGCCAATTTTGCAGCGATTCCATTTATTCTTTCTTTTCTAAATTTCGAAACATATTTCAACCCCCAGCAGTTAAGCGATAGAAGTCTTATCACAGGTTTAGACGAAACATCAACTGTTGATAACGAATCGACAGTCATATTTCCGCTATTACTTTAGTTCTCGCCACTACTATCTCTACTGTTGTTTCTCCTGTTTAATACGTCTCGTCACAGTTTAATATGCGCACATGTTGGGTTGAAATTTATCCTCTTTATAGTCATAAAGCCATGTTTCATCAATCTAAATAACTTTAAAATTGGAAAATAATAAGGCCTTTTTTGAAATATTTTCTGGCTATTCATATAGAAAAGGACGGCCAATACTTATACAGTGCTCGACAAACCAGTTCCACGAGTGTGTAATTTAAAGTATCATTATCTCAGTAGACCTCGTGGGCAGTATATTATTAGATCGCACTGCACGGCTTATGATCAGAGCACGTGACGGTAGTCATGTTAATTATAGCCCATTATATTGGTCGCTCAGGGGTGCTGCTGTTTGGCACCAAAGACATATACTTTTCTTACAAAATATTCAAAAAAAATGTGTAATAACAGTCGTTCTGTTCGGGTTAGGAATATAAAAGTCCCCTCTGCCTCGATAATACAGTGACTGGCAATAATATTTATCTCCCGCTACCGCTGCTGCTTCATACGGCTGAGTTGAAATTTATATGTGAATCGGTCGCGAACCTTACCGCTATCACTACTCCGCTCTGACGACCGCTTCGACGACCACCACTTTACTTTGTTGATGTTGTTGTGAGAACGGTGGAACATTTGTATTTTTATCACTTTATTCAGTTGCTAGCTTCATATCCGCTAGTGTAATTATTGAAGTTGAAAAGTTTAATAGAAATCACCAACTGATTCAATTGAGAACCACCATCACCATTCTGGACCCTTGTGCTCTTATCCTCATATTGCGCTGTTAATTTATTATTGAACCTCTTCTGCACTTCTTTTGGGCTCTCTGGGATTCTTCTAGATAACTTTTGGAACTCTTCTGCAGCCCAATTTCATCGCTCTATTTACGTGCGCCAATAAACGTGTGATCATATATCAGGCCCTCTAAAGCCTTTAAATGGTAGAATGAAAACTCGATCTAAAACTGGCAATGAGGCCAGCGGAAATAATAGCGTCAAAAATAGTGGAAACAAGAGTAAGAGAAGCAGCGTGAATATCAAGAATAGTGTGACCGCGAAAAGCACCAGCAGCACTAATAGCAGAACCACAGCATCCACCCCATCACCCACATCAAAAAAACCCATTCCCCGAAAATGGTACCTCCGAACGGATTTTATCATCCTATCAGCAATCATTGAACGAGTAGTAATTCTGTTCTGGGGACTCTATCAGGATGCCAACATGGATCTTCGGTTCACTGACATCGACTACTTTGTCTTCACCGATGCCTCGAGATTCATGTCTCTTGGTGGCTCGCCTTACGAGAGAGCTACTTATAGATATACGCCGTTATTAGCATGGCTATTACTGCCTACCGAGTGGTGGTTCTTCTCGTTTGGCAAGGTACTGTTTGCTGCTGGAGACATTGTAGCCGGTTACTTGATGCTCCAAATCTTTAAAATACGCAAATCTCAAGTTCCTGAACAAAAGTCTGTGTTATATGTGGCCCTAGTGTGGCTGCTGAACCCCATGGTATGTACTATTAGTACCAGAGGTTCATCCGAGGGTTTACTTGGTGCCATGGTTATCTCTTTCATATGGGCCGTATACGCCAAACAGTACACTCTAGGAGGCATCCTTGCCGGATTAGCCATACATTTCAAGATCTATCCTATTATCTACATTCCCACTGTCATTTGGACACTGGGGCAATCAGTCAATCCATTTGATTTCCGCACCTTTTACACTCGAGAACGGCTATTGTTTGGAGCCAGCACTGTGCTGTCGTTCAGCGTGCTGACAGGGTTCTTTTACTACGTATATGGATACCCGTTTCTGCATCATTCCTATCTTCACCATTTGTCACGAATCGACCATCGACACAACTTCTCTCCGTACAGCACGCTCCTATACATGTCATCATTCCCTGGGGCATCCCAGTCAACTCTCAGCAGCATTCCTCAACCCGAAGCATGGGCGTTTGTACCGCAACTAGTTATTTCCGGTATCATTCTTCCCATCACCTTTGCACGACGCGATCTCATCAAGACAATGTTTGTACAGACATTTGCATTCGTCACATTCAACAAGGTGTGTACTTCACAATACTTTATGTGGTACATGGTACTATTGCCCTTCTATATCCCATCACTACTAAAGTCGGGTAGATATGTGACTAAAATCACCGTCCTCATCCTTTGGGTGGGAGCACAGGCTCTGTGGATTCGCCAGGGATACCTTTTGGAATTTCTCGGCGAATCCACCTTTTACCCGGGTCTTTTCGCGGCGACACTGATCTTTTTTGCCGTTAATTCATGGGCCCTTGGTCTGTTCATAGATGATTTGTAAATAAACCCATCGCGTTTTCTATCTTTATTTTTGCGGGTTCTCTGCCTCCGGCTGCTGGGGTTTGTCCAGATTCCATTGCTCCGGCTAGCGGAGATGAACTTGGCTTGAGCAAAGCCAGCTACAGGTCTGGGCTGAGGTCTGCCGCTAATGGCAATAGAAGGAAGGGAGTTTGTAACGCAGGGACTCGAACCCTTATCGCCACGTGACAGACCCTGCATGCCCCGCTATTATTATTCATGAGCAGGAAGGAACTTATGGGACCCTGTAAAGCGCTCTTCATTTCTGTTTTATCTCATCCTTCTTGCTCCCCCCTCGACACTGATTTCTTCTTCTTCGAGAGTTACGAAATTGAATTGGACAGTACTACTGGATAATTGTAAGGACCCTTTTTTCTTATTTTGTCATTGATAAATTCATTGGGTAACAGGTTATAAAACCGTTACATTTTTACTGTTTGGTGTTATGTCCGCTGAGTTATAGTTGGATGATTAGAGCATTATTACATCCTTTCTTCTGAGAAAGGAAACTAGTAAAAAGCCATTTCCATTTTAATACACTGGTTGTCTTTATTTTTTCATTTCAGCTCCATCTTTACCAACACGATTGCGTCTCATTCTATTACTCTATAACTACTGTACTTCGCGAAAATTAAAATCACAAGAACAAGCTAACCTTAGAATTAATAAAAATTACAAAATGGGTTTCGACGGTTTAAAATATGTTTTCAAAGCCATTGGCCGCTTTATTAGAAAGCTGTGTAATAAGAGTGAGTCCGTCGATAATACTGACACTAAGCCTATTGGACGCAATTTGCCTTCTGATGTCGTTGCTGCCACTCCTGATACAGTGTGTTCAATAGTAACCCGGACTCACTACTGCCCCACCTATCCCAGTAATAATAACACCGGGAGAATCCAAACGACAGAGCCAACTCCATGCCTTCCTATTGGACATTCAAATTCTATCAGCGAAGAGAAGAGAGATTCGCTAAGTACTCAAGTACTTGTGAGCCAGATTGATAAGACTGGCTCGCTCTCCCGCCGCTACAAGTATTTCACTGCCCTTGAAAGTGTACTGAAGGCGCTTGACGACGAAGATTTTTCTTCGAGCTTCAATTATCCACCTATCTCCCGTTTGTCCAATAGTTCTTTTGAGCTTGGAAGTAATAGAGCCAATGATTTAAAAATCACAGACCCCTCTGATCCAATTATCACCACAGTAACGGATACCGAATCTCCAGGTTCTCAAGTTGCCAAGATTGTTGAGAACCAACCTGTCCTACCGTATCAAGAATGGTTCATTCACAATCTAGATGCTAGAGACATAGATGAGGATCCTGATTCTGTTTCAATATACTTTACTGCTCTTTCTTCCAACGATAATGCTGTTATTGATACTTCAAATAAGGACTGTGATTACAGGGATGTGGACGAGACTCTCGAGAACTTTCTATCTCGAAATTCTTCCGGCTGGAGTGTTGATTCTGTTTCACTATGTCGCTATACGTCCTCATCCAACCAAAGTTCTGACTCCAAAAATGATACGGGACAGGATCCTAACAATAATAGTGCCACGGAGAAAGAATCTGACAAAGTATTTACTGCGCATCCTTGTACCACGAATGTACGTCATGGACTTATCACAACATGACTGAGATAACACATGCTAGCCTTGATCTCGAAGGCGGCAACATCCCTTGATACCTGCAAGCGTCTCTTAACATTTTCCGAAACGCTTCACAGGATTCATATCATTAGAGTTCAAGCTCCCCCAATCCGTATCTGCGCCATTTGTCATCATCTATGACAGGAAATCGGGGTTGGCGGTGTTGATAAGATAATAAGGTTTTAAACTCTTACTAGGAGCACGTTGTATACAAGACTACAATAGATATCGCATTATCCCACAATAAGTAGAGTGATTCGCGTGCCCGTCTGCGCCTCCGGCATCTGGGCTCCGCCCAGACCTTGTTGCTCTGCTTCGCGGAGAAACGTGGCACCCGGCCGCCGGAGGCACAATCAGGCACAGAAACAGGATAAGCAAATTTATTTTTTGCTACGAAGACTTCGGATGAGAGAGAGAACTACTAAAGCAGCAGCAAAGAGCTGTTCCTTGAAAAAGAAAAGGAAGGCCGAGCTGAGGGCCGATTGAAGGACTTTGGTATTGAGACCTTTGTAAAGACCAGACACACCCTCTCTCTGAATTATGTTCTTGATTCCTTGAATTAGTGACGACGACTCGGAGTTGTCTTTGCGTCGAAGCTGTAAGCGAGACTTGAGGGTGATGTATGGATAGGTGACAGAGGTGGCTACAATCTTGCCAAGAGCGCCAATGAAAAACGCATCGAGAGGAGTCATTTTACGACGTTTTTCAACAACATTGCGGAGTTGCTCGAAAATGGTGTATTGAAGCACTGGGTTGATAACCAGGATTAGTGCTGGTCCAATACCAGAGAAGAAGGCACCGACGCCATCCTTGTGGATTATGTCGCGCACTGTGGAAAGTGTAGTCGGGGTCTTCTCCCCATCGGTATCACGAACAGTAATACGTGTATTGACCACCCAGATGGGGTTTGTCAATACGCAAGTAGCCGATCCAGCGATTGCTCCTGCAATCATACTCTGGGCAGTCGTAAGTTGTGGATTGGTTTTCTGGTAAATGGCCTTTGTACCTTCATAGAAATAGTAGTAAATGAAATTTGTCACCGAAATACCAAATAGAGCAGACTCTAGGCCGGAGTATAATCCACTGACTCCTTCACGAGCTATGATCTGTTTAGCGGCTTCAACAGCAGTGACCTTTTGAGCAGATTTACCTTCAGATGTCGTCGAGGTTTGAGACCGAGCAGACTCGGTCTGAGCACGAGTTGAAAGAGTGATTAATGGATAAGTGACGACCATTGAAAGGGCTCCACCGCCGGCCCCGGACAGGGCATGAGCAACGTTGTCATTAGACATGATAATATATATTCTTACGATGTATCTTTACGATGGTTACCAAAATATTCAAAAGCTAGAAACTTCGTAACGGAGAGGGGAATCACGCACTATTTATATAATCCGTAAACGCGTGGAACACCCAATATCAACTTAAAATGAATAAGAACCAGGAGATCCTCTAAGGTAGGTAAGGCTTTATTTATATGTACAATCTCTCCCCACCTTTCTCCTCTTCGTACGGCTGTGCTGTCACGGTAAGTCGCATCCGTCTCGGCTTTGGTACCCGTCAAGTGCCACCCCCTGAAAATGACCCCCTTGCTCTGCCTCCGGCGGCTGGGCTCTGCCCAGACCCGTAGCTCGCTTCGCTCGTTGCTTGGTGTTTGCACGCTGGAAGACCGGCCAATGCTTTTACTGTGTCAGATCCATTCGGCGTATCAGCAGAATCAATAGGAGATCATTTCGGCTGGTTCTGTTACCGACCGACTGTCCAGCTCCGAACCCGCACCGCCAACTTCACAGATGCCCCGAATTCGCTCAAAACCCGAGCGAAGCGAGCAATGGGTCCGGGCAGAGCCCGGCCGCCGGAGGCAGAGCGTCCTCCTCGGCTCGGGACCGTCCAAAGCCCACTTTATACGCTGATCCAAATATGTGTGCACCTCGGCACCTTCTTCTCTCGTCCCTGCATTTTTCTACAATCGATCCGTCCGCGGCGCTATATTATCCGTTTACGTCTCCGGATATTTATCGTACCTCTCTACTCTGTCACTCATACGGCTGGTATGTAATATGATAATTACGTATATACGGCATGTATTGAATTGGATTACCAGCCGTGAGAGGCTGACAACTGAGAGCCGCTGCTGGCTGGTGAGTGAGTGAGCCTGCCTTGTTGACATTCGTTCGTCCACCGTTCGCCATCAACCCAGAATGTCCTCTGAAGCACAACCTCAATCTAAATCGCAATCACAGTCACTCTTTGAAGCATTTGAAGCATTTGAATCCTTTAACTTCGACATCGACTCCCAATTCCAGCAGGGTCTCCAAAGTGTTCTTTCTACTGCTGACCCTTCCGATCAAGCCCAGCGTGACGAACTTACTTTACAGGCCAAAATATTCTTCTATAATAAGAAAACTGGCTCATCAATAGGCTTTCATCAATACCAACAATGGAAACAGGATCAGAATTGTACAGACTCAGTGTCTACTACTTATTCAGCAATATCGCCACCATCTACACATGCCCAAGACTCGGCATCTGAGTCGTATCCGATTTCCTACCAAGACATCGTTGAGCTCATAATGTCCGGCAAACCAATTCCAGGAATCAGAAAAATCCCTGAAACTGTCCTTGGAGAAGAAGCTTCATCAGTTCCGACGGCGCCTGTACGTCGCAAACCTTGGGAGCAGTAATCCACCCGCGTACTTTACGAAGACAGTTGGGGCCACTCGATCAGGTGCGAGCCTTCTAATTGAGGCATTCATTTAGTAACTCATTCGAGTAAGTCGACTTTTGGGTCTGTCCTCATGGAGAGCTTCCGATGACCGACTCCGTTAGCAGACTCATGCTGAATAAGCTGGACCGCTCAATAGCTGGGTTCATCTACGCTGCTATTTTTTTAATAATTTAACAAAATTTTGCATATATTTACATCAACAAATGACTATTGATTCATTTCCGTTTACACCCCCTGATACGGCGCTATCTCATGCATGCTGGACCCTGAAATCTTAATGAAGAAATCGCATAACTGCCTCAAATGCTGCTAATGCGGCAGCATTGGCTGGGAAAGATCGGATTATACTGGGCCCAAATCCTCTAAAGTATCCCTTCCAACCAGTCCGTTGATAGACACTTTTAGCAGCATCCGTCCATGACTTGTATTTAGGATTTTTGATATCATCAGTTAGAATTTGTTGTTTGACAACATCCGAAGGGTATGCTGTAATCCAGAACACTGTGGCACCCAAGCCTCCCGCCCAAAAGTTAATAGCAGCAGTAGACATTTTCGTATTGGCAGTGAACCAATTAGTAAGGATATCGTAAGAACCCCACCAAAATAAGAAGTTTGTTCGAAATAACATAGTTGCAAATAATCCTTTATAGAGACCTTGTCCGATGCCTCCTTGTTTAATAAGTTTTGACGCACAGTCGATAGGGCCTGTATATAATTTTGTTTTGGCATCATATTGAACTTGCAGTCTAGCCTTGACATGCTCAATTGGAGCTGCCACAAAACTCACTGTCCATCCAGCCAGGACTCCGCACAGCGATTTAGCTAACAGCGGGAGTTCCTTTTCATCTGGATACAGAGTGTCTTTACAGATGCGTCTATAATTATGTAAAGAACCTAACATTCTGACAGTGTTAGAAAGGAAACCACACACAGCCAATCTGTCAAGGCAGAGGCCATCTTCATACATACATGCTATCCATAACCATCCATCCTACCAGCGGAGGGGTAGCTCCTTTGTAGAAACCCCGAACGCCCTCTTTTCTAGCTGTTTGAATAACACAGTCAATTGGTCCCGAGAATTTTGTTTTCGATGCTGTTTGTAGTCGAACTTTTATCGTGTCGAAGGGATGCCCGACAGCTAATTTAGTGATGCCTGAGAAAACGCCGGCAACAAATCCGAGATATCTCGGAGGAAGCGGTTTGTGGACATCTTCCACAATGTCCGCGACAACTGATGCCGTTGAATCTTGAGCTGAATGGCTGCTTTTGCTGCTCATTTCCGATCAATAATTAAAGAAGAACGAAATATTAACGGCTATATATTTATATGCGTAACTGGTGAATCATTTTGCCGACATCGGCGCTTGGATGAATATTTCAGCCGTTTCAGGTGTCATTAAGTAGATCAGAAAGGGACGTAACAGAGAAGAGGATAGACGAGGCGTGTATTATCAATAATTTAAATTTAATAAAGAAGTCGATGAAGACGGGAGGAAGTACGAGAAAATAAACGACCAAGTAGGTTTAGCAGGAATGAAGGGAGTAATGTTGATAATTCCTACTTAACAAACAAAATCTGGGGTATACATACTCTCATATACTCCAAAACATTACTGTCTGGACTAATTTCTAGAGTTAGCTGTAAAGATATTCATACTTAGGTCTGCATTGGCAGCAGCTCATCATCCTCTGCGATCCCTCATATGGTGGAAACAGAGTTATATGAACCACTGACATCTAGTTTATATACTGTTATCTCCCACGCGGCTATTTCTGTGTGATAGCATACCTTATTCGTCTGGAATCACGCAAAACCATGTGAATTAGGTAGCAGGAGCTGCGGAACTCGGCTACTGGCGTTATCAGACGGAGAAGATTATTTTACGATGATCTGATTTTTTTAATTACCAATTAGTTTATATTTATATGCTGACAGATGCCTCTTTTCTAGGTTGTCTATTGTTATTACTCTACTAGATACCATGGCTGCTGCTTTTAAATCTCTCCCTATTATTGATATTAGTCTGGCTAAAGACCCTAAGACAAAACCAAAATTATTGGCAGACATAAAAGAAGCTCTCTTTGGAGTTGGGTTCTTGTACCTCGTACATCATGGGTTAGAATCTCAAGCCACAGAGCTAATGGATCTGCTACCGCAAGCGTTTGCTGCTCCTGATAGTGAAAAGGCCAAAATCGATATGGTGACAAACTCACACTTTGTTGGCTATTCTAAACTAGGGGCTGAGATCACGGCTAAAGTCACGGATATTCGTGAGCAATTTGATTTCGGAAATGCTACATCTACTGAAGAAGATCCTAATCCACAGTGGAAGAGAATCAAGGGTCCCAGCCTGTTCCTTCCTGACGAGGTTGTTCCAGGATTCGAGAGAACCGTTACCACATATATCAATGAGATGGGCAATCTAGCCACTTACTTGCTTGAGCTGATAGCTGAAAGTCTCAACCTACCACCAGATTCATTCAAGGCTTTTGAAGGAGAAATGAATCGATTGAAACTGGTCAAGTATCCACCGGTGCCTGTTGACGCTCCATCCAGACAAGGAGTCGGTCCACATAAAGACAGCTCTGGGATGCTGACATTTGTGTTACAAGACTCTGTAGGAGGACTACAAGTGCTGAACTCTGAAGGAGAATGGATCGATGCCACTCCTATTCCCAACTCATTTGTTGTAAATATAGCACAGGGCTTTGAAGCCTTGACCGGCGGTAGATGTGGAGCCACTACTCATCGAGTAATTTCCCCGCCCACTGGCAAAACTCGTTATTCAATCCCTTATTTCCATTCCGTGCGTCTCAACCTAACTCTACAAGATATTAACGAGCAGCTTGACTTCATCCACGGCAAAATCCCTGAACCCAAAGACGATGGTAAACGTAGAGTGGACGTTCCCAGCGAGTTTCTCGATCCCAAATATTCATGCGTAAGTATAAGTCCAACTCCATGGCAGTCATCTCTCTTGACCTCTCAAATACTAACATTTCCAGTTCGGTGAAGCGCACCTGAGAAACCGTATCAATTCCCACCGGGACGTAGCTGCCAGGTGGTACGCTGACGTACAGGACAAATATCTTGTATAGACCACTGTTTTTTTTTCCTTTCTCTCTCAGCCTCCGGCGCTGGGCTCTGCCCAGCGCCTGTTGACTCGTTTGCCAGCATCTCCTGGGGCTTACAGTGCTCCGCGAAGCGGTACAGGCTCGGCGGAGCTCAGCCGAAGATCCTCCTCCTGGACAGACTATGCTGCTAGCCCGAACTGATTGCAGTGGCTGGGCTCTCCAGAAAACCATAGCGTGCTCCTTCCGTTACATTTATTGACCAATACTCTACTGCGCGAAGCGGGATCTGCGAATGAGCCAGGGTCCATATGCATATAGATTAGATAGCCGATCTCATTAGGATCAGAAGCCTCGAAGTGTACGGCGCCAGGCGGCTCACGTATATGACAAAGTATTTGGTTCACTTGAAATATCATAATCGCCTGAACTTTGTCGTACAATCTCCATCACAATGGCTTTATTTGGGTTTCCAGAGAATTTTTCCGATTATAATGCCAAGCACTACTTGCGAATTTTTGTTATTATTTGTGTGTACCTGGTTTTGCGCCCTCATTTGGTGAGATTTGGGGAACGGATTCAGGAGAAGAAAGCTGCCAAGGCTGCTGCTGAAGCTGGAACGGAAGGCGAGCCAAAGGAAGTGGATTCTACCTCGTCAAAGGCTAGTGGAACGGATAATAAGTCTTCTGCTAAAGCCAAGAAGAGAGGCGATAGCAAGAAGGTGAAGTTTGCTGAAGATCTGGAGAGTGATGACGACGTTTCTGATTTGTTACAGTAATGGCAGGTAAACAAACACTCTAGAAAGTACAATACTGAAACAGTCAATCGACTAACATAATGAAGCACGTATATTTCTGAAACAATCCGGATCGGGGCTTGATACTGCCGCAATCTCCATGTATTATTCGCATATTATTTTTTCTCTTTTTTTTTTGTCATGTATCATTTATATATATAATAATAAGACCAATAATTAGATGTGGGGTGTTACTACACGTAATCCCGATATACAAAGGGATCTCTCGGTTTTGGGGGTTCAGCAGCCATATATTCCTCTCTGGTCATTCCGGTAGGGATTTTTGGCGGTAATCGTGGTTTGGATTTTTGACTAGGTCGATTTGGTGATATTCTGTTATAGAGAGATTCTCCATATCCCGCATTGAGCTGCTGAGAAATATCCCACTGGCCGTCACCATTATATCCGGCCAGTCCAGGGTCGACTCCAGAAGGAGGTAATGGCTTCTCTTTTTTGCGAGGCACTGGTTCAGGTGCATATGACGAGAAATCAAGAACTTCGTCCGGTCTGAGGTGGCGATTCTGAGGGACCGGTGCGAAGTGTGTAGTTGGTGCACTGATCGTTGGTCGTGCGGGAGAGATAGTATTATAACTATCTGGTGAGAATGGAAGATTTTCCAGCGTATCAGTATCATCATCAGGCAGCTTATGAGTGAGGGCAGGTGATCCATTGGCCCCTCCTGACCCTACAGGCTTACGTTTGACTGTAACACCACCGACTGCTTTTCTCATTGGCGAGCTTTGTCTAGCAGACGCTGTAATAGTTGTGCTTACTGGAAGAGGTGGTATATCATTGACCGATATAGGAGGTTGAGTAATGTGCAGTGGTAGTGGCTGTGGCTGCTGGGGCACTTTCTTAGGGCTGGGACCACGAATATTATTTCTAGCCATTGCTGTCCCTGCAGACGATGGCAATGTCGCTACCGGAGAAAGAGTAGGTAGAGTTGGCAATGTCGTAGACGAAACAGTAGGTGTATGCGGAGGGATACTAGGCAGAGATGGCAACGGACTGGACATTGGAATACGTGGAATAGTATGCGGAATAGGCTGTGGTGCTATTTGCTGAGGAGTATGGTGCGGAATAGTCTGTGCAGTAATGCGTGGGATATAGCCAGCTGTATTAGCCGTCGAAGGGACCTGCCCTAGTCGGCCTCTACTACCAGCATTATTTCCGTTATTAACACTGAGATTGGCAAATTCATGAACCATCTGATCAGGTCCACCACTCCGACGGCGACTATCACCACCACCAGCATATTGTAAATATGGCTGTGACTGAGAATGCGATAGCGTGTGGGAATGAGGCGGTGGTAATGGCGGCAGGCTGAGACGATTGAGGTTGCGTCGATTGGTTACTGCTGGCAGCTGTGCATTTGAATCATGGAACTGTCTCTCGTATGAATATTCGTCGTCCTCACTGTCATCAGAACGATCGTCGTCTTTATAAATAAAGGTGCTAGGTGTAGGTAATGAAGTACGATTACCTCTGCCAAACGAAGAAGTGCTGCCTGGGCGATGTGGAAGGTCTGGCATGGCAATCGAAAGGTCATTCCTCAGAGTACCATTCATATTACCGTTCTGAATAGGCTGGACTGGCGTACCAACTCTTTCATCAGTAGGATAAGGTGGCAATGCTCTTACTGATCCATTCATGATGCTTCCCCCACCTATTCCGCTATCACCCATTCTACTACCTCCCATCCGACTTCCGCCCATCACACTACCGGCCATACCAGTTCCGACACCCCTTGGTTTCTTGGGCAGCATTGGTTTACTGGGATAAAATGTGATCTCTAGATAGACTTCTCCAGCATATTTATCTCGAAACTGCAACTCATGCCAGCCATCATAACCCACATCAGGTTTACTCTCAAATGCGGCACTCAGCTGAATCACAACGTCACCAACCAGTTCCGGCTTATTGTTTGTTTCATCCAAAACACTTAATTTCAAGTACTTTTGATCAGGAACATCCATGACATCGAACCGCACCTCATGATCCCATACTGGCGACTGGCCTCCTCTAATATCTGAGGGAGATCTATGAGCAGTCTGTCCAACTCGGGCAATGCAATATGGGTTCTGTTTGCCAAGGGTTCTTCGATTAGGTAAATTACGCTGCTCAAGTTAGTTCGACGGTTGTTGTAATGGGCTCTGACTAGAACCGTAGCTCGCTTCACTCGTTTGCAGGTAACTGAAATAACACCACTTACCGCTTTACTGAAAATGACCACCAGGGTACCGAATGGTGTCGCGTCGAAGCTGAACATGATCTTACAACGCGCGCTTTTCTAGCAAAACTTATTTATAGCACTAATCCTAGCGCAAGTACAAGCAAAAGTACAAGCGTGGCCAAATCTTCTTCTGGTTCAACGAAACCCGTTTCTTTGAAATTTCTATTACAAAATCTTCACCAAAATGCTCTTGTGAATGCCAGTCGTAATTGCTGTTGGACCAATTTTATTACGGCCCTAGCTGAAGAGCTGGTGTTCGTAGATCGCCGTGTTGATGATCTGTGAAGAGTGAGGCTGGATCTGGGTTGGGCCCGTCACATGACGACTACACACAGATGACAATAACATTGAGATGGTGATTAGAGGAGAAACGACGACATAATGTCATCATCGTACTCATATCCCATGCACTGAATTCCCCTTCGGTTGTGACAGAGAAGACCGCCAATCCTCAACAATGGTAGAATTTCAGAAATAGCCAGCATAACGAACTGCACCGCACAGAGAGGAAAGCTTAGAGGCTACAAGTCCCGTCTCTACGTCCAAGGCTCGCGAAGCGAGCACAACGGGTCCGGGCAGCGCCCGGCCGCCGGAGGCATTGAATTGACCTCGAGGGCCCCCAAAAGGACGGATCAATAGAGTTTATTCCATCTGCGATCTGGCGGTACAGTGCAGGAAAATCTATGCAAGGGCATTTGTGAGTGCATGAGCCGTACAGATATTGAGCGGTACGATTGGATCGGGAAATATGTAAATAAACATTGACTAGTATATGGTGAAGGAAACTGCCGACTGTCAGTCGGATGACAGCTCTTTGTTGCGGAATAGAGAATATTTTTTAACCTGCGTGGAAAAAGTACTTTATTGTGTGCAAGGAGCCACAGATCCGATTTCGACGATTAAATTGTTTTTCCTGTTTGGGAATTGGTCCTTGCTTTCTGTGTTTACTGCTACTACTGCTACCATCGTCTGGCTCCGATTACCGTTGTTTACTCTCTCTTTCTTTGAAGATTTTTTTCTCCGAGACCCAATATATACTTGTCGTGCCTTTCTGATTTCAAATCGAGAACTGATATGGAATATAGAACGGTATCTCAGGATAGTACTTATATCATTAGGAAGAACCCTTTGAATATTACTCAGTTGGACGGCTCTGATTTGGTTTTGAGCAAGAGCTATCCAGCAGACACGAAGAGTGCTGCCACTATCGAAAATAAAAACGACAACGATAACGATAATATTGACCAAGTAGATATCACGAAAAGCGATTACGAATATTCCTCCGGTGCTGTTGTTGCTAAGAAGCCAGTAACTGTTACACCAGTTCAAGATCTAATTAGACCAACAATGGCAACAACTGCTAGTTCAACTACTTCACCAGAATTTATTGATTGTGCCTCTGCTTCTTCTTCTTCTGGACTAAGCGAACCAAGAAGCGCTGATTTTGATTATGAGTTTGATTACAAACCAATGGAAAAAATCCAGCTGCCCATCTTGGATAGTCCAGAGCTGTTTTCTTCGTTTCAAGAAGCTTTAAAGGATTCAAATGTTTATGATTCTGGTGACTCAATACTTTCTCTACCACAATCTAATACGACTGACTCCTCTGCCGCAGTTGTTGCTACTACCACCACTCTTCCCGCTGCAGCTCGATCTCCACCTAAAGCTTCTCACACCACTACGTCCAAGACTGCTCCTACGACTACCACCACTGGGACTTCAAAGACCACCACTTCTTCTCCAACTGCCAATTCTCCAGGGCTGGCCCGAAAGAATACAATCACTTCAAATCATGAAACTGTATCGGCTCCAAGCTCTTACCAAGCTCTGCAAAAACTGAAAAAGGCTCGAGAAAAAGCTCAGTCTCCACTGGCTCGTCAAATTAAGTTTGATGATGACTCGTATATTGTAGAACAGCTTAAAAGAGCCCCAAGTACAATGGCTTCTCAAGAACCCGACAAAGGATTAGAAGTGGTTAACCTCGCAATAGCGTCTCCTACTTCCGGTACCTATTCATCAACTTCTGATGATACAGACTCGATCTATGAAGAAAGCTCGCAGACCACTACCCGAGAAAGCGTGCCACCATCTCCGATGTTGCACTCATCGCCAACTCTCGGAGATCTAGATCCGATTGACGACTCTGATAGGGGTCATCTGTTTCTTAAAATCTCGGGTATCAAGGATTTACTGCTGCCATTGGATACAAAGAGACATCCTAAATTCACCCTAACGCTAGACAATGGTCTTCAAACAGTCAAGACGTACCCGATTGATTTAGCCTCCAAAGATGCTGAAAGCAATTTGATTCCAATTGACCACGAGTTTGAATTAGTAGTTAGTGGTGATGAGTTACAGGTAGTTCTCACACTTTCTGGGCAAATGGACCCACTGCCAAAGCCAAAGGTCGATCGAAGGTCACAAGTAGTACCTTCGGTAGCATCAATGAACCCGCCATCGCAAGATCAACTTAATACGAGTCCCTCTACTTCTCCAAAGAAAAAGAAGTTTGGGTTTTTCAGTCGTAGTCCGAAGAAGCAGAATGGCGACGTGCCACAACCACAATTAACCCCTCCAGAAGAACAATCGACGATTTTACCTGCTCCACCGAGGTATGCCCCTACTTATCAGCGTCAGCAGAAAGAGGACGTATGGGCGGGCAGAATTGGTAACCATGGCGAGTTTTGTCGCGCATATCTTGTAGAGTCTCAGTTCGAAAAGGAAGTTTACGGGAAGCCTCAAACGTACATTTTATCTGGCTTTAACGAATGGTCCACAAAGAAATGTTCCATAACTGGAAATGAAGCTCCATACAGGATCTGTGGCATTCAAGTAACCATGATGTTTGTACCTCGATTTTACAAGAGTGAGGACCTTCCCAGAAGCATGAAAGCTGCTGTTACTGAATTACACGATGTGGTTAAACTGCGCAATGTCAAACTCAACGGCTACCTCTCACAGCAAGGAGGAGACTGTAGGTTTTGGAGGCGAAGATGGTTTTCACTTGTAGGACCAATCATGGTCGGACATCATGAAGATACTCGCAAGGTTCGTAATACGATTAGCCTTTCGAATGTCGTCTTGATTGACTACTGCAATGATTCCGGTATCTATGATGAAAGAGCTCTCAAGATGGAATTCAACGACGGAGAAGTGATAAGCTTTTATGCCGATACAGTTGAAGAACGAGACAAATGGATAAAGGCTCTCCGATTGTCAATGACTCACTGCTCGGGTAAGACTCGTCGGTGGTATGATCTAGTAATTCAACGACAAGAAGAGAATCGAAGAAAGAAGTCCATGTTGAGTAAAAAGTATCAGGCTCGCCAACAGCTCTCAGACAGCGGGAATTCTGCTTTCCAAGAAGACATGTAAATTTGAAATTCTTTTTTTGTCTCTCCCAGGAAGAAACGGTGTGAACTTGAAGAAACTGGGATTTTTTATTATTTTTATTATGTTTATAATTTATGTATATCTAGCTTACCTGTAATAAATTGTTTGTTTATTTATATAAGGTTATAGTTTGTGGTGGATATCAGGTCCATACAGCACCGCATCGTGCATTTTCTTACTCCTTCATAAAAAGGTTGGGAGTTTCATAATTCTTTTTGGCCCTCTCTTTCTTACCTCTATCTCTCTACCTACGTGCTTATACTAGCAATGTCATATCCTAAGCTGGTAGTCTTTGATTTAGATTACACACTTTGGCGTAAGTAGTAAAAATATATGTTTTTTTCTAAAATACTAACAAAGTGCATTTTAGCCGTAAGTTCAAGCGAACCTTAACCCAGTTCACGATCAAATTTAACATCTAGGCATGGTGCGATACTCATATAAGGCCACCGATTAAAGCACAGGCTGGAAACAAGACCATCGTTGATAAATGTGGAACATCGCTAGCGTTCTATAAAGACGTTCCGGAGATTCTCGTTCATATAGAAGAACATCCTGAGATAGTAGCAGCAGTTTCTGCTTCGCGTACTCACGCGCCAAAACTGGCCGAGAAAATGCTACAACTTTTACACATCAAGGGTCGACCTGCTGGTAGTTATCTAACTCATAAAACCTGGGGTATTGGAACCAAAATTTCTCATTTCCAGGAAATTCACAAGCTGACCGGAGTCGATTATAAAGATATGGTGTTTTTCGACGACGAAGGCAGGAATAGAGACGTTGAGCACAGGCTGGGAGTGACCTTTGTACTAGTACAAGAAGAAGAAGGGGTTACATGGGAAGTTTTTAAAAAGGGATTAGAGCTGTGGAGGAAAAAAACTAGTTCATATGAAAGTATATAAGTTTTTTATTTAGCATATAGCATTAGGCCACAGTGATAATAACTAGTCAACATTATAAACAGCCCATGCCAGTAGACAGCAAACAATAACTAGTCAACAGAGAATAATTCTCTTTCCTAATCTTCCGGTGAAATCAATGCTCTTGTTGCATTTTGGGACAATGAAGATTTCTGCATATGTCAGACATTTTGATGCCTGTATATCTATCTCTATATAAAAATGCACCATTGATATATTTCATTTTGATTCAACAAGTACTTGATTATGGGTGTACGGGGATTGACGAGTGCTGTCCAGCGGTGTTCCAAGACTATTGATGCTCAGTTCTTCAAAAACAGCGAGATATATATTGACGGCCCGAGCTTCGGTCATCAATTGAGGGATGTTCAACTGCAAATCACCAAGGAACCTACTTTGGAAAAACTAGTTGAGGATGTCTCATCATTTATAGAGGATCTAAAGAAGATGGAGCCGAAATCAATTCAAATCGTTTTTGACGGAACGCTGCCAGAGTATAAGTTTGAAACACGGCGTATGAGACGCTCAAAACAAATTCATAACGATGCTCAGTGTCTTTTTGCCATTTCAACCGCTGCTTATGTGGTATTGCATGACAGACACCAAGATGTGGATGTTTCGATTGTGGCAGAGGAAGCAGATGACGCTCTGGTATCTATGATTGCCACAGGGGATACTGCCTATAGAAAGATCATTTTGACAAACGATTCAGATTTTTATACTTATCGGTTTCCTGGTGACGTTGAAGTTGTGCCGTTTCCTCGCAAGGGATCGTATTACAATGCGGGCAGACTTGGAATGCCTACTCAATCTTTTAATGTTAGAAAATGTGCAGATATCGCTAGACGAATGGTCAGACTGCAAACTCCACATCGCACTTTTCGAGAATCTCAGCTTGAAAGTGGGTTTTTATTTCTAAATCCTATGCACGAGTTCATTAACGTTTTCCACCAGACCGGAAGACTTATGGCATATTTGCCGGTGCTCAAGTTCCAACAGCTGACGCCATCATGGTCTCTCAATAGTATCTATCGATCTTACGCATATACACTCATGATTCGAGAGTACTGCAAGAAGAACAACCGCTCATTGCCGCGTAGTGGGTCAAAGGTTAAAGAATATTACCAAGATGTTAAAAATGAGTATGTGTGTAAAGAGCTTCCCATATTGCTTGATAGCCTCGACAGGGATAATGAACTTTTTTACGACTACAAAGGCGAGCTGGACGGCACCTATGAGGACAGCGAGAGCATTGCCGGCTTGATAATTGCCGAGCTCGAAGATGCGGGTGAATTTAAATCATTCGATCTGAAATCGCTCGAAACAACTCTTATCAAGGTACTCAGCAGAGAAGAAGGAGACTCAGCACTGCAGGTCCCGTCGTCGCTCTTCGCTCCCGCCCAGGCGTCTCTTTACAGTCGTCTTATGCTTGAACTACTTCTTCATAAAGTGAAGACTCTCAGCGAGAGCAAAATCCACTATTCTATGTGGAGACTACAACAAGAGTCCACCAACCAGGATCATCTCGTTCAGCAAATGGCTAAACTAGCAGTATAGATAATAGCGCCTTCTTCCAGAGGAACAACCCCCGCCTCTGCCTCCGGCGGCTGGGCTCTGCCCAGACCCGTAGAAACTCCGCTTCGCGGAGTTTAGACCTGCCGCCCTCTGACGGAAGAGCTTGTCCCTGCCTCTGGCGACTGGGTACTGTCCAGACAAGAACAAGCTCCGCTTCGTGAGTGTGCCGAAGGCCCTACATGCTCGCGAAGCGAGCACAACGGGTCCGGGCAGAGCCCGGCCGCCGGAGGCGCAGTCGAAACAAAGGCAGATTAGTATATTAGTAATTAAAACACAAAGATTAACCGATATGAACGTGCTCGACATCATTAGCGAGGTCAGAGGTGTAGGCGGGTGCAGGGTCGGTGGTGTTGGCAGCAGCGTGTTCAGCAGCAGCGTGTTCAGCGGCAGCGGCGGCAACAGGGTCAGCACCAGCAGCTGCTGTTGGAGTAGAGAAACTAGCAGTGGCATCGTTAGAAGCGGCAGTAGCAGCTGGGTCGACGGTGACAGGGACTGCGGTGCCGACGACAGGCGAGCTCACGGTGGGAGAAGTGGGAGAGCTGACCTCGCTGCCGGTGTCAGCCGATGGAAGACTGCCAGCAGCACGGGCAATGGCAGTGTGCCACGCGATCATTTCGTCGTAGGTGTTGGTCTTCAGTGTGAATGTGTGTTTAGTCGAAATGGTCTTGGAGGCTGCTTTGCCTTCGATTTCAAACTTGAACTTTCCAGAATCGCGCGCGGCCGGAGTACCTACTGTGGTGTCAGGGAGGTAAAGGCTGAGTTCGGGCGTGGGGTCTTGTACATAGTCTTGAGATTTGAACTGATGGAGGTACTTGGACTGGGTCAATACAAAGTACGCAGGTGAATAGGATTTGAGTAGCTTGCCGGTCTTAATTTGTACAATGCCTTCAATCACTGGAACAGTGGCTTTATGGTCGATATTAGCAAATGTCAGCTTGTCAATACTACGCTTAGGAGCATTGGGTGGGATCAAAATATCGCCTCTACGAGAAACAAACTGGTTCCATTCGTGGTCGACGTGGATATTATTGAATTTAGCCGCAATGGTGTTAAACGCTTCTATTTCAGATGATGAGTATCCTTTGAAGATCTGATCAAGAACAGTAGCCGCCTGTTGCAAGACCTGCACGATATGACGTTCCAAAGTCTGGAAATTGTTCTGAACGCTAATAATAGCATCAGTCTGACTATTCTCTTTAGTGATTTGATCCTGGAGAGAATTGAGCGCTAGTCGGTGTTCAATAAAAGGGTCGTGTCTTGCGTCGGATTTCGAGCCAGCCGATGAACCAGCAGGCGCGCCAAAAGACGCAACATGTTGTCCAAGACTCTCAATGTATTTTTGAGTAGTAGTTTTAGCCGATTGAACGTCTTTTTGGCCTTTCAATCCAGGGCCTTTGAACCCTTTGTAATGTTTCTCAATATCTCCCTTGAGAGTTTCCAACTGAGGTAAAACAGCAGTCTTTAATTGTTGCTCGACTTGATTAGACTTGTTGATTAGCAATTCAGTCTGGGATCGGATCTCGTTGAACGCTTCTGCAATTCCAGTTGGCTCACCACTATCAGCACCAGCACCAGCACCAGCGGCACCAGCACCTGTTGGAGCTCCAATACCACGGTTTCCACCCGGTGAAATAGGAGAACCAGGAGTAGAAGTAGTACTGACATAGTCAAATTTAGGAGCTTCAGATACAGATTTCTTTGACTTTTCCAACCCCGCACTGACAGACTTTTGAATCGAGACATGAGACTCGACAAAGTCAGTAAGCAAAGAGACAGTGTGATTCCAATTCTCCAAACGACTCAAAAGGACATTAGTGGGATCTGGAATATGGGAAGCAAGAGCATCATCTTTAGTAGGCACTGTAGCAGTGGCAGTGGCAGTAGCAGTAGCAGTAGCAGTAGCACTCGTAGTAGGAGGAGACGACATAGTGGAAATTAAACAGAATATAACGATTGACAAATCACTGTTGTTTGTTAATCAATCCGGCGATACTGATATTTATATACTCGTTGGGAGTTCAGCATGGACCCTCACCTCTCCTTAACTAGTGATCAAAACAATGCAACTTTATCAGTCTATCGAGTAATTTGCTGTTAATCTATACATGATTCCATGCTTGCTTGTGCATTCTGGCGCATTAGTATGCTTAGCCTAGCAACGAACCCCCTCCGGCACAGCAACCCGGGTCTGCCAGCCGCACGGAACGCCGCACTGCCTCCGGCGGCCGGGCGCTGCCCGGACCCGTTGTGCTCGCTTCGCGAGCTCTGCTCCGTCAATCATCCGGAGAGTGAGGCCCGTCCGATACACGCGTCTGGCGGCAGTAGCTCACCCCGTGACCAAGCCACTCGCTGAGCGAGCCCAACGAGGCGGAGCGAGCGACAACGGAGGCAACGGAGGGCGATTGCCGGGCGTGCATCACGCCATATCTCTCTCTGGTCGTCAGCCGCGCTAGTTCACAATAACAGATCGTCATTTTCAGGGGTAACACTTTGCATGAATGTGCCTTTGACGGTCAGGATGCTATGCTATGCTCTGGCTCTGGCTCTGTCCCTGGCTCTTGCTCTGTCTGTGGTGGCTGCTCAGAGATCATGTCCTTCGCGAAGCAGAGGGTACACAATCCTTTCCCACTTCGTATCCTGCGCGGAGAATAACAGGTCTGGGCATTGCCCTGTGGGTGTGTTGTTCATTGGCAATTCTAAAGTATAGGCGGTTATTGTTTTCTTGTTCCGCCATTCCTCTCTTTTTATACTTTATCGGCCATTTCTCGCTCGAGCAGGTTTACTGCTTGTCTCTGATAACACCCGTCTCGTAGCCCTCCGCAAAGTGGTGTACTGCCTGAACAGAGCCCAGTGGTAAGAGCTGAAGCAGCATATATATCATTCATTAGCCACTCTACAGCATTGGAGAAGACACGACTTACATATTAATTTTTTTCTATTGTGTCTGTGAGAACAATAAAATGGCGATGCTCTACTCTTCTTATCCTTTAACTACGCCTGTCTTTCTTCTTGTCTTGCACGCTTCCCTGCTACATGTTCTCTATCCTGACATCCTGGCGACAGCCGATGTTCATAGCCTTCAGCAAAACGGAGGTGTCCTTGCGACACACAGTGTCCATAGCACTCAGAAGTGATGCTACGACCCGACAGAGGCGAGGCTACGGTTTGACCTGAGGCCAATGGCAGCAGTTGAAGTAATTTACTTCACTCATTCATTCATTACTTTTATACTTTTCGCGTGCTTCGTGCTTCGTGCTTCGTGCTCAGGGGTTCAAAGCAGATCAGCCCTGCCAAACACCACGCCCTCGAGCGAAGCTCGAGCTACGGGTCTGGGCAGAGCCCAGCCGCCGGAGGCAGACCACTCGCCAGGGTGGCTCACTTGGAGTAGGGGGTCTGCCTCCGGCGGCTGGGCTCTGCCCAGACCCGTTGCTCGCTTCGCTCGATTCCCGGTTCCTGGCCTATCTCATGTGACTTCAAGCCCAGCCGCCAGAGGCTCTGCCCTGGTAGCGAGCGACCGTCGCCTCGCAATCGCCTCGCCCTTATCTCTTTACTCCCAACCACATTCCATAGGCATCCGCGCTGCTCGCTACCCCTGGTTATCGCTCTGTATCCTCCCAACTCCTTGGGCTGTGTTTACGCTGCTGGCCAACACTACACGTAGCCGTATCGAATACTCCCAACTCGACCCCCTTTCTCTAACAACACAGCGTCAACAAAACAACACCACCACCCACAACGCTCCCTCCCTTAACCTTAACGATTCGCTTGATCTGAGCCTCCACGCTTGATTTTCAAGCCTACGCTGGTCCCGTTCCCGCTTAAGCTTCCTCCCGCTTTCACGCTCGGCTTGAACTTACAGGCCTACTTTACGCTTACGCTTACGTTTACCTACGCTTGACTCAAGCCCAACAACCCCTACCTACTACGATCACTGACGCCTAAAAATCTCCTACACAATTCTCTCTTCTTACATCCAACTATCACCACTCATAACAACACAGATTTTTTTGTTTTGTATTTTTTTTCTTCTCTTCAATCGGTCTTTTCTGCGATTTCATTTTCTCTCTTGTTCCCGCTGTTTCTCTGGTGCGAATAAACTGATAAAAAAAGACAACAGAAGAAAAAAAAATTTCTGATTCTCGTTTTTGGTTTTTTTTTTTCTATCTTGATCAGATTTCCCGACCATTCCAAGTCCTTTTCTTGTAGTAGTGTAATCGCGTGTCGCGTTAGAACTTTGTTGATTTCAATACTATGGTCTCTCAACAAGCAGATCTCCGTCGTAAACTCGTCATTGTAGGCGATGGTGCATGTGGTAAAACATGTCTCCTTATAGTTTTCTCCAAGGGAACCTTTCCTGAGGTCTATGTCCCTACAGTGTTTGAAAACTATGTTTCTGATGTCGAGGTTGATGGTAGACGTGTTGAATTGGCTCTTTGGGATACTGCTGGCCAGGAAGATTATGACCGTCTAAGACCTCTTTCGTACCCTGATTCCAATGTCATTCTCATCTGCTTTGCCGTTGACTCTCCGGATTCACTTGATAATGTTCAGGAAAAGTGGATTGCCGAAGTGCTTCATTTCTGCCAGGGTATTCCCATCATCCTTGTCGGATGTAAGAAAGACTTGCGCAACGACCCCCGTACCATTGATAATTTAAGACCTACCTCTCAACGTCCCGTTTCCCAAGAAGAGGGCCAAGCTGTTGCTGACAAGATCGGTGCTATCAAATACCTCGAGTGCTCGGCTAAAACCCAAGAAGGCGTCCGCGAGGTCTTTGAGCACGCCACTAGAGCTGCCTTAATGGTCAAAGACAAGACTCAACGTAAGAAGAAGTGTATTGTATTGTAAACGAGAGAGAGCCCTAGAATGTCTACACAACTTTCATGTTTTTGTTTTGTCAAAAAATACTAATTAACCCCTCCTCCCGTCCCCCCCTTTTTTTCTCTCTTATTTTATTATCTTTTGTCTCATTGCTCTCTTCTTTTGTTGTCATCATCTGTTGTTTTCTATACACTTAAACTGTTAATCCTTCCCTGAGCTACGCCTCCGGCGGCTGGGCTCTGCCCAGACCCGTAGCTCCGCTTCGCGGAGAAGCTGATGCTTTTGTCGCGAGAGTACTCCTGCATGCGGCGTGGATCCAGGGGTATCCTTGGCTCTCTGCCTCCGGCGGCTGGGCTCCGCCCAGACCCGTAGCTCGCTTCGCTCGGTGCTAGGTGTGTTGGGATTCGGCAGACGGTCCTAGCATCGAGCGAAGCGAGCTACGGGTCTGGGCGGAGCCCAGCCGCCGGAGGCAAAGCCAGGGGCAGTAGACGGTCCCAGCAACGAGCGAAGCGAGCAAACGGGTCTGGGCGGAGCCCAGCCGCCGGAGGCAGAGCCAGGGGCAGTAGCGCTGATGATATATAGTAATTGTAAATAGGTATTTAGCCGACGATTTTGGTGATTTTGCCAATGGCCACAGTCTGGCCCTGGTCACGGAGGGTGAAACGGCCTAGTCGAGGGTAGTCTTTGAAGGTCTCAAGACAGACAGGCTCAGACGCTTCGAGCTCGACAATGACCATCATACCCTTCTTGGCAAACACAGGGGGCTTCTTGGATCTACGACCAGTACCTTTTTCGAGCTTGTGAAGGAGTTTGGTGAGAACGACTTCTTCGATGGCTGTATGGACATGCATCACACATCCGTAACCAGTGGAGATGATAGACTTGTGCTCGAGGATAGCGATTTGGGCTTGGAACTTGGTAGCAGTCTGCACAGGGCTGGCAGCTGAACTGAGAACATAGCCGATTTGCACGTCTTCTTCTTCAATACCCTTGAGCTTGATCCTCGCCTGGTCTCCGGAAACGGCTCCGCCGACTTCAGCTTCGGTCTCATTGTACACGGCAAGCACCTCTACAGCCGTCTTGTTGGGCATGAGAATCAGCGATTGGCCCTTGCGCACATTACCAGACTCGACTTTGCCTTCGACAATGGTTCCTAGATCTTTGCCTTTGCCGGAAACAGGCATCATAAATGGAGCGTTGATTTTCCGGTCTTCAACGGCAAGCGAGTCAAGATATTCTAGAAGTGATGGTCCGTCGTACCAAGGAGCAATGTCTTTGGGGATACGGTCTTTAAGACCAGCTCCAGTATAACCAGAAACAGGCATAAACATAACATCGTTCTTGAGATTATATCCGTTGCCCTTGAGGAAAGTGCCTAGTTTCTTGATACACTCTTCGTATCGTTCTTCGCTCCAGCCGACAGTAGGGTCGTCCATCTTGTTGACAACCACAATCAGCTTGTTAATACCTTGGGTCTTTGCAAGAACAGCGTGTTCTCTAGTCTGACCGCCTTTTTCGAATCCAGTTTCGTATTCACCTTTTCTAGCAGAAATCACAAGAATACCCACGTCGGCTTGAGACGCACCACCAATCATACTTGAAACGTACATCTTATGACCTGGGGCATCCAAAATAGTATATCGACGTCTTTCAGTTTCAAAGAAAGCTTTACCGACTTCGACGGTTTTACCTTCAGCACGTTCTTCTTTATTTGTGTCCATAACCCACGAAAGATACCAACCTTGACGACCAGCATCTTTGGCCTCACGCTCGTACTTTTCTACAGTACGCTTATCAACGGCACCAGTCAGGTACAAAAGGTTACCACCCATTGTAGATTTACCAGCATCGACGTGGCCCATGAAGATAATCGACATGTGTTCTTTACCTCCACCACTACCAAATAGATCAGTGAGCACTTCTTGGTCCAGCTCTTCCTCTTGTTGTTTAGTGAGTGTATCAGCGTCTTGCTTCTCGCTCGTGGTCTTGGACGACGTCGATGGAGCAGGTGAATCGGCCTTTTTGGATGAGGCGCCAGGTTTGGGCGTAGTCGATGGAGTCACAGATGGGGTAGTCTTTGCGTCAGCAGTCTTGGACTCTGTCTTGACCTCGGTCTTGACTTCACTCTTGATTTCAGTCTTCTTATCATCGCCTAATTTTAAAACCTTGGGTTTATTAGTACCACTGATAATGGATGAACCAGATGCCGCCGCTGGCGCTGGAGCTCCTGCTAATGGTCTGCTTCTACCAGGTGGTGGGGGCAAGCTGCTCTTCTTATTCTGATATTCTTCCAAAGTCATGGTACTGCCATCATCTTCCTGCTGCTGCTGAGAGCTGTTATTGTTATAATTATTGTTGTAACCACCTCTTCCATAACCACTGGCTCCGCCCCTATAACCACCACGGCCATAGCTATTGTCATATTGGCCATATTGGCCGTATTGAGGCTGTTGCTGGCCATATTGGCCATACTGAGGTTGCTGCTGGCCATATTGACCATACTGAGGTTGTTGCTGGCCATATTGACCATATTGGCCAGGAGTGAACCCTTGGCCTGGCTGGAAATTAGATTGTCCTGGCTGAAAGTTGTATTGGAATCTCTGGCCTTGACCTTGTCCTTGGGCCTGGCCCTGACCTTGGCCATCGCCGCCAACCTGCGCTCTAGCTTGGAAATCCTGAGCGAATTTATCCTGATCAAATCCACCGTTGTTTCCAGACATTGTTGCTATTCTCAATTAACCAACTTGAAATATCAAAAACCAACAAAACAAATTGGATCCGACAATTTCAAGGTGCCAGATTTTTTTTCATTCACCACCACCACTACCAGATCTAATCCGGGTAACGTATTTCCACCCCTAACCCATGTCAAACTCAGGGGTAATACGCAGGGACCCCCTGGGCTGCCTCCGGCGGCTGGGCTCCGCCCAGACCCGTTGCTCGCTTCGCTCGATTCTGGGACTCATGGCCAGCTTCTCACGTCTGCTCATTGCCTGCATCTGCCTCCGGCGGCCGGGCTCTGCCCGGACCCGTAGCTCGCTTCGCTCGATTCTAGGACTCGTGGCCAGCTTTTCACGTCTCATTACCTGGATCTGCCTCCGGCGGCCGGGCTCTGCCCGGACCCGTAGCTCTCGCTACGCTCGAGAAGCTCGGATCGTGTACTTGGATACGGTCCATGCCCGAGCGAAGCGAGCTACGGGTCTGGGCGGAGCCCAGCCGCCGGAGGCGAAGCACGTTCACATATCGCTGCGCTCGAGAAGCTCGGATCGTCGACTGGCTACGGTCAATGCCCGAGCGAAGCGAGCCACGGGTCTGGGCGGAGCCCAGCCGCCGGAGGCGAAGTACGTTCATATATCGCTGGCTCTGGCCGCCGGGTAGATCATAAAAACTAAATCATATTCAACTACATGGTCATTAATATATAACATCATAAAAAACATTAGACAGACTTGGCAGGGTCGGAATTCTCAACAAACTCGATGTCGTGCTTGGCGTCATAGGCATTCTGGACTGCTACTTCACGGACTTTGGCATTGTCAATGGCAGTAGGAGCGCCGAATAATGTGTCCATCTCTTCAAGAGCAAGACCGGTGGTTTCGGGAAGAAACCATACACCAATGACATTGATGAAGTTGAATCCCATAAAGAGCATGAAAATACCCCATCCTAACGAAGACAGAGCATAGGGTGAAAATTCAGTAACCACAAAATTGAATAACCATTGAGATGCTGCACATAAAGCAACACAGTATTCTCTGACACGGTTGGGGAAGATTTCCGAGGCGTAAATCCATGGAACTGGACCCCAACTGAAACAGTAGGCTGTGACATATAGATAAATGCAAACAACCATACCATAAGATGCATGTGATAGTTCTTTGGATGTTGGGTCAGGAGGGTGGGTTTTCAATAAAACACCAATAATAAGCATGAATACTCCCATGAAAAAACCACCAGCAACAAGACACCATCTACGACCAAATCTTTCAATTGCGAAAAGACAAAGTAACATAGTCATGACCATCTTGACAACTCCATAAATACCAGTAGCAAATAAACCAGTAGAAGTACTGGATACACCAACAGCTTCGAAAATCTGAGGTGCATAATATCCAATAGCATTTGTTCCACTAAATTGTTGAGCAGCCATTAAACTAAAACCAATAAGAGCACGTTTACGATTACCAGGAAGGAACATTTCTTTCCAAGTAACACCACCAGTAACTTCAGTTTCTTGAAGAAGTGCTTGATAGATTTCTTGATATTCAGCTTGAACTTCAGGACTTCCAACATCTAAACCTCTCATATAAGCAAGATTAGCAATAGCCTTGTCATCATCACCACGTTTAGCTAACCAACGAGGAGATTCTTTTAAAAATAAAGTACCAATAATAAGTAAACCAGCAGGAATCATTTGTACTCCTAAAGGAATACGCCATTGACTATTAGGATTTGTAACTCTTGAATTAACTCCATAATCAGTCCAATAAGAAATAGTTACACCAGTAACAATCCAAAATTGCCAAGTACCCATCATAGTACCACGAATCTTCTTTGGTAACATTTCTGCTACATAAGTAGGAACACAACAAGTAACACCACCAACTCCTAAACCAGCAACAACACGACCAACATAAAAAAGTGGTAAACCACCAGTACCAACTATTTGCATAAGAGCTCCAATAATGAAAACAAAAGCAGCTGCAACCATGGAGATTCTTCTACCAAATCTTTGACAAGCAGGAGAAATGAAAATAGCACCAAAAAACCCACCTGCTTGAAGAAGCGATACAGCATTTGAAGAAATCTTACTAGAATTATGAGGACCAATATCGAATTTTTCTTTGAAAGATGATAAACTGAGTACACCCGAGATAACACCCGAATCATATCCCCACATCAAAGCGCCAGAACAAGCTACACATGTTGTAATAATAGTTCGAAGAAGACCTTTACGGTTCAACTTGAGAGTTGTGATATCAAGCGTTGGAGCCGGTTCCATGATATATTTATGCTGTTGATAGCAAGAGATAATAATAATAACAAAAGATGAAATATCCTTCCTATCTCTCCTATTTATATCCATCAGCTATAAAACAGAGGTCACCCACTGTAAGGCTGGCGGTGTCTTAAAGTTGCATAGATCTGGCAGAATCTGGCAGTCTCCATGTAGATCGGCAAGGTAGAAGCGTGGGGGAGAAGGTGCGGGGTATATTAACGCGATAAATGGGGTAGGGGATAAGACGACGATGGGGGCGAGGGTGGAGAGTCAGGGCCAGTGATGGGGGTTATGGGGGTGAAGGGTGATGGGGGTGTTGGGGGATGAGGATGAGAACGAGACCACGATGAGAACGAGAACCAGAACGACGACGAGACGACGACGAAGACGAGGCTGAGGACGATGACGAAGCACGAGAGATGGGGGTCAATCAATAATCCGACTATGAGATCATCAATTGGCTGGCTGGCTGGCTTTCTCCGAGATCGGCCAGTACCTCGAACCCCCTGGTCTGCCTCCGGCGGCTGGGCTCTGCCCAGACCCGTAGCTCCGCTTCGCGGAGATCGATAACCCCCCACACATCATCGTCAAGGGACAGACAGGCAGACTGATAGAAAGAGCAGATGTCGGTCACCGAACGCAAGGGTGTGGGGACGATCAGATTATGATGATGGGGGTTAACTGACGCCCATCGGTTCGGCCCCCGTTTTTTGGGGGCCAGCGTGCCAACAACAGCCGCCTCGCTCAGTGTGAGACACAGCCAAGCCCTGTTCGGCCAGGCTAGCGATGCTGGCTGGCGTAGGCTCGCGTAGGCTCGCGTAGGCTGGCGTAGGCTGGCGCAAGCTGGCTGGCACGGTCGTACGCTGGTACGCTGGCACGCTGGTACGCTGGTACGCTTGTACGCTTGAACGCTTGAACGCTTGAACGCTTGAACGTTGTTGTACGTTGTACGGCAAGGTCGTAGTACCCCCACGTTTACTCTTCGCTTTGAGCTGGGAATGATCCTAGAGAATAGCAGTGCAAAGTAAACAGCGTAGCAGTGCAAGTAAACAGCGTAGCAGTGCAAGTAAACAGCATAGCAGTAGGGCAGAGTAAACAGCATAGCAGTAGCAGTAGTAGTAGTAGTAGTAGTAGTAGTAGTAGTAGTAGTAGCAGTAGCATTAGCACTAGTAGTAGCACTACCAGCCGTAGTTGAATCACGGTACCGTGAACCTCAATTAAACCTTATCAGCCTTAGAGATCAATTGATTGATTAGATAGATAGATAACTTTAAGAACGAACCTAATCAAACCACCAAGTCGGCGCCCAGCTGGGCCTGAATCTAACTACTGGCCTACCAGCCACTCTGTCATTCTACCACCTACCACAACCACTACCACTTACCTACACTACCACCTACCACTACCACCTACCAATCTCTACTACAGCTGGCTGTCACGAGCCTGGCTCACGAGTCTGGCTCACAAGTCTGGCTCTACCGGCGTTAGCGGAAAAAACTTGCTTCCCCCACTCGGAAAATAATGTACTGATCTGCCATTCTTCGGTTTAACCCCCTAGCTCATGCATATTCTTAATGCACTACTAATCGTGGGGGGTCATTGCTATGAACGAGTTCAAAGTTGGGGGGTAAAGCGGGGGCGATGAGGTAATAGAGATGGGGGTATATTTGATTTGATGTTGTTCTGAATTATTAAAAATGAACATTGCATTTCGATGCTTTCGTGTTCTCTGATGGAACATTTAGAACACTAAGAAGAATTAAATAGTTTATATTTTCAAGCAACTTACTGTCTAATACTCTCATTGTACTTTACAAATATTGGATAATCTGGCACATTTGAACGTCGTCGAATATTTTTTACACTTCTAGAGATAAAATAATCTTAGAGATAATTAATAAAGATAATTAATAAAACGCTCCCGGCTATATACATTTTGAAGGCCTTCTTGAACAAAAATATGCTCCATTTAACACCTGACGCTTCAACAAATGGAAATTTACTCTTATTTACAATTCGTCGGGCAGCAGACACTGACACTCGTGACCAAAATACAATTCCATAACTCAGCTTATCCAGTTGCTTCCAGCTACATTGAATCACCACGCCTTCAACGCCGAGGCCATACAGACTTCTTATCACACTAACATTGCGTTCCCCGCTCATCTGAGACATATCATATCATGTGTTTGATATTTTCTCGAAGCTATTCACTTGTTCCCCTCTCGCCTATTAAACTACTATTAGTAGAACTAACGGCAACAAATTCATTCCCGTCAGTTCCATAAATAATAATATCGAATTATAAGGAAACAAACATGAAAGAAAGAGGCACTGCCTGCTTGGGAACAAGTATTCCATCTGTTAAATAGACTATTTATGTGTTGTGTAATAACATCACTTGTAGTGTAGATATAAACGAGCTCTATTTAACATGAATGCTTATAGTCTTTACAGGATAATTGTTCGGACGCCGACAAACCACTGAACAAACTTAAACTTTCAAACTACGAGTTTTCAAAACAAAATTAATTTCCCAGATCAAAGTTCGCCAAACAATAAGGAATGCGTCTATGTGCTTATCATGCATGCAACTTTAAATTGTATCTGATTAGGATAATGTATATGACTAAAGAGGAGACTCCAGACAAAACTTAGAATATTGAGTTTAATTATTATAAGTAACTACTCTTTTATTCCAGCGGTTACGGAAAGCAGCCACCATCACTTTACTCTGCCGTACCGTAGTATCTCTGGATACGACCTAAACGATCATGCAATATGAATTTTATATGCTACTGCTATACGAGTTTCTCTCTCAACGTCATCGTCTGTTGGTGAAATACGACGAGCTTATCTGATAAGTAGCAGTAGCTAGATGGCCCCTTGCCATGCCTGATACTATGAGCTCCCAGCCCTCCGCGAAGCGGAGCTACGGGTCTGGGCAGAGCCCAGCCGCCGGAGGCAAAGGGGGGAGCAGCGGCACCACTGCCAATATCACTGCCAAAACCGTCATCTCCACCACCTCCACCTCCGCCGCTAACACCACCGCCAACTCCACTACTACCGCCTCCACCGCCAACTCCACCTCCACCGCTAAAACCACCACCTCCGCCTCCACCGCTACCACCAGCCACAGTTTATCTCACCCCGATTACCTCTAACGGTCGTAAAACCCAAGCCCACCACAGCGCCACCGCCGGTGTCGGTCAACGCCTCCGATAAAGCTTCTACGTTTCACTCCGAAATGACGCTATCGCCACTCAAACAAACCTAATGTGTGCATACTTTATAGTAATTGGCTCACCTCGCATACACAGTTGTGGCCGCACAGTCATACCTGACGTGAAAAACAACGATCATTTCTAGAATAAGGAAGAGAGATTGATAAGGATAAATTAAGATTAACGTTTTTTAGAGAGCGAGAGGCTGGAGAGGGAGAGGGAGGGAGGTGAGAGCGTGAGGGAAAGGAAGGGAGAGGGTGAGAGGGTGAGGGAAAGGAAGAGAGGGAGGGAGAGAGAGGAAGAGTGGTTCGGAGTATGTGACAAATCAGCTAAAGAAGGAGAGGGTAGGGAGAGGGTAGGGAGAGGGTAGGGCAGGAAGCTATGGGAAATGAATGGGTCGGAGTAGGGCTGGGAGACGAAAAGATAGAGGATAGGGTATTGGCACGTGAAAATGGTCGTGAGGTGCAGCTATATATTCTGCAAACGTAGCATTTTATATTTCATTTCTCCTATTCTCTTTCTCTTTTGTTTATTATTCTCTTTTATACTCACTCGGCTATCTGGCTATCTTTTAAAGTTATCTGATTGTGTTTTCACCCGCGCGCATCTTACTCATATTATATAGATAGGCAAGGCTGTATAATAGTCGGCGTCAATTACGGCACTTTACGTGACGGACCATCTCGACCGATTCGATTCATCATATTTCAATTTCAATTTCAATTTCAATTTCAATTTCAATTTTCAATTTTCAATTTTCACTTTTCGATTTTATTTTTATTATTCTTTCGAAATTTATTGGTACATTCAAAATAAACGACCAAGTTGACTACCTATTCGGAGTACAAATACAGTGTGCATTTATACTGACAAATCATAAATTCATCTTCGAAAATGTACTCTGCTATAACTCCTCCTTCTGAAGCTTCTCCTTCAATACTGTCAACTGCTAGGCATTTCCTCAAAGCCCAGGCAAATGCTCTCGTATTTCTATCATCTCTATACGAATCTGATAATCTGGCTCAGGATCAGTTCTTTTCTTCTTTACAATACATGTATAATTCCATTCTGTCCAATGGTAAAATCATCATCACTGGTATGGGCAAATCGTTTAAAATTGCTGAAAAATTAGTAGCCACTATGAATTCATTAGGTATTCACGCAACTAGTCTACATCCTTCTGATGCTTTACATGGTGATCTAGGTGTAGTTAAGCCTGCTGATGTAATGATTATGATTACTTCCTCTGGTAGTACCCCTGAGTTGACTACTTTATTATTGCATATTCCAAGAGGCCTTGCTGTGTTATGTTTAACGTGTACGCCAGAATCCCCATTAGCTAAAGCATCATCTGCTATACTCTCAGCACAGGTTCCTGATAATCTCACAGAAGTAAATGTTTATGGATTAGCCGCTCCTACAATCACCACAACCGCGTGCTTAACAGTAGGCGATGCTGTGTGTATAACGCTATCAGAAATGTTGGTCAGTGATGAAAAGATGAGAAGGCGCAATTTCGGAAAATGGCACCCTGGTGGTGCAATTGGCAAAGCGTATGCTGGTGATAACAACCAAAACATCCCGCCTTCTCCATCTCAGTCTTCTTCTGTTTATGCGTCGTGGTCTCAAATCGGCATCTTGGATTGCGCTCCTAATCAATGCGATGAACTCTCCTTACTAAGAGCATGTGCTGGTCATGAATGGGTATTATACCAATCCACTCGTTTGGCTCCTGCCTCTAAACTTTTATCTGCGCTACGAGCTAATGAAATTGTATTTGATGAAAATGACTATATTGACATTTCCACTTTGCCTACAATAAGCGAGATTGAGCTGCAAAACGGCGACGGTCCTCTACTACCACAAATCTACATTGTCAATGATAATACTGGACCAATTGGTGTATTTGATGGAAGATGAGCCTGTATGCTTTTATTTATGAATTAAAATATCTAATGTATTTCGCATTCTAGTCATAAAGAAAGCAGCTGTTGTACACATTACTTTACATAATCATCGTGGCCCTGCTCAAAGCACGAGTCATTCTTTCCATCATTTCGTTCCGCTCCATCTCAATATCTTTCAAAGATAATGCAACATTCCTGGTACGGTACCCAGATGACCGTGTTAAAACTCCTTCATCCTGTTTAAACCGCTTCAGATCACTGCTGTTTTCTAACTCTCGCTCCGGGATATATCTATTAGCAATGATCCACCTATCCTCTGGCTTCTGTATGCACAGAAGCGCGTTGATAGATATAGTATACAGTTCCATAATTGCCAGATGCTCCGGGTGGAGATTACCCGGATCCTCATTATACGACAGTTTAACCTGTTGCAATTGGGCGTAGATGGCCGAAGCAGCTACAATCGTCAGTAATGTGTCCCACGAAAGCCGCTCGCGAAGCGAGCACAACGGGTCCGGGCAGCGCCCGGCCGCCGGAGGCAGGTCATCTCTCGTTACTTACCGCCTTGATAATCGCCGCGCTCTATTTTCCATGCGTAGAGCAGTTTGTGGAATGAAACTGCCAAGGTGTCGTATGCCCCATTGGCCTCTGCAGCCTTTGATTCTAGTAAATTGGATACTAAGTGGGTCATACCGATGAATGGTAGTTTACATAACCTTAAACCTTCACCACTGCTGGCCATGCTGACAACGAGATGTTCAATTGCCGTTTTTAATTCGATTTCTGGGCAAGAGTGCAGTTCCAAGTCTACCAATGCATTGTATGCTTCATCATATTCCCTTAAATCCAGTGCGCTATGTAAAAGAGTGGAGTATACCTGAATATCTAGTTTGCCGTTGTCATCTTCTAGGTTGTCGGCGGCAAGTTGGGCAAACTCAAGCGCCTGTGTTGGGGCGCCTACTGATACTGCGATTTGAGATATCGCGTTGTTATAATGAGCAAGACCATTGCCTAAACTACTAGGCAACCAGTATATTTCATGTAATTTTTTAGCAATCTCTTGTTGTAAGGATGTCAATTTTAGTTTCCTGGATGATATTCCAAGAGATGAGCTGCGTAAAAGTAGTGCTCCTTTAGCTGCTTCACCAAGTGAGAGTAGGATATTACCCTTGACAAAGGTTGAGAAATGGTCGTTTGGGAGATAGGTGTTCATGAACTCGATGAGATCTGTTGGGTTGGCGTTGCGAGCATATTTAACTTGCTGAAACATGTCCACTACTAGATTAGCAGCCTTCAAAGGGTCGCTAATTGTGATGCTATTCCAGATAGATTCGAGATTAATCGACAATCCAGTTGATATCTTACGGATTAGGAAAGACTCAAGGAACGAAAGATTGCGTACCCCATTGTTGAGCTGCTGGGATCCGTCATTAACAGACAATCTTTCAACTGCCGACACGAATGCGTCTGATACATCGTCATCAGATGATTCAGATGCATGGATGAACTGTACATCCATAACCGCTGTAAATGATTTGAAAATAGATAAAAAGTTTGGATAGTTTGTGATATACTCGCCAACTAAATCTGCCTGTGAGCATGATAACAGCAACAGTATAATAATATCGAAACTCATAATACGGCCGGTGCCAAAAAACCCATACAGCATTGAACTATACGAATGAGCACCCAGATAGGTAAGAGATAATGCTTCACCGTCAGATTTGTTTGTTGTCCTGCAAATATCTTGAATGGCTTGGATTACATTATCAAGATCAGGGATGTCGTATAAAGCAGTGACAAGCGTTCCCAGTGAGTTTTCAGTTACTTTCCCATCGAGAATTACTTCATACATGTATGCAACTCGATCGGCAGTAAGATACATTTCTCGCCCGCTAAACTGTTCTTTTAATGTGAATAATAAGTCGGATCGAACCTCTTGAGATAGAAAACGTCTGAAAATTACTAGTGAATCCAACGTACGAAGGATATTTTCGACTAGTGAATGATCAGAAGTGTCGAGAAGGTCGGCAATAACTTCGACTTCATGTTTAACAGGAGCAGCTGACCTGTTAAAGTAGAGAAGTTCCAGCTTGGATACAGGACGGAGGATCGATACGAATGACGATTTGACAATAGAAAATCGATTCTGGTGGTCATCATATTTTAATGATAGAAATTCCTGGCCTTGTTTCTCCAATTCTGCACATAATCGATCAAATCTTATCCACTGAAGGTGCAAATCACGCTCATAAGCGCTGAAATCAGATGGGAATGACTGGCTACTGTTTGCAACTGAAACGGCCGCCCCAACAATACGACATACCTGGTCTTTTAATGATCCTGTATTCTTGAATGTGGTTTTGTTACTGCTGCTATAGTGATTAGCATACACGGGGAGGGCAGTCTTTATGGTCTCTTTGGAATAGCCAGTGGGACCAAAGATTTTGCGAATGAACGTTTCTGTATGAGTTTTAGATATTAAAGTAGGCGATGAAACAAGTAATAAATCTTCTTTATCAAATGATTCGGATTCAGTACTCGTCCAATAGGGGGATTTAGATGCTCCTTTTGAATTCCTCGGAATAACACAGGACCGAGTGATTGTACTCGTATCACTTTTCCACGACACAACAAGGACTAACCTATCACTATATGACACCAAAGAAAAGTCAGCCACGAACCAGATGGACGTTTTATCACCTGGAGATATAGGAACAATCTCGAAATCAGGCCCCAGATCAGTCAACACCGGAACGGTTGATTCGGCGCCCGATTCGTAGTTCAAATGCCATATTTTAAAGAGCCCTTCCTCAAATGGGACAAATGTAACCAATAAACCATGTGGCAATCCATGGGAATTATCGTTGAAATGATGGGCAAATGACACATGGCGAGGAGTTGCAGTGGACTCTAGAAACAGAGGCGCTTGCTGCTGTTTAGAAGAGCCGCCAACTTTCGGTAGCGATTCTAGAACTCTCTCAACCACAACAGACATCGTTTCAAGCGACCATACTTTGAAGGTCCGGTTGATCGAGACTGTAACCACATAATTACCACCACTGCGAGCAGACTTTGGAATCGAGTCAACCGATATAATTGTTTTAGCAGATAGATCTGGTTTACCAGGCACGGAATTCGAATTTCCCCAGGGCAACAGGCTCGTCAACGACAACCCCTTACCTGAGTCTTGGAAAGGATACCAAGAAATATCTCCTAGTGGAGTATCGCGGACAAATTTGACCAGACTGCCATCAACCGTTGACGCTATCAGCAGCCTCGAGTTAATGGAATGCAATAGGTATGGTTTACGAATATCGAATCCGTATGGAAATTTAATACTTCGCCATTGATGGGAATTCTCATCTGATAGAGGGTTGTTGTTGTTACCAGACACGATAAACTGGTCGAATCCAATCTGAAGTGTATATAGAAACCCCGGCCGCGCCAACATATCAATCACCAAATGGTCTTTTTCCTCGCTGAATACGACGCATCTGTCAAAAATCGGCAACGGGCTATTAATGCGGATACTTCGAAACACAGGAGGTCCACTGGTGGTAGTCTCTATATCCACAACGCTGAGCTCAATCACCGTGGACTTTCGTAACATACGCCATAAAATGGATTGTGGGAACTGTGTCGCAGCAGTCGGCAAACCAGCGTGCTTCCTAACGAATATCGACCCACTGGAAGCCAGCTGGTTCTGATAATAGTCCGATTCAACATCAGACGATCTGCCATCGTAGTCAGTAACATCTGGCAATTTGTATGCAGTAGCGTCGACGTCTGGCAGCGGTAATTTCAATTCCAGCGAGTCATTCTCGTCGTCACCCGCTTTGTGAAAAACGGTTTCTCGCGAAAGAGTCAAAGTCATTATAGGGCAAATTGACTAAAGACTTGTCAAAAAATGTAAACAAAAGATATGTATATAGCATTGCAAAAAGTGGTGAAGCGAAATTTCCACTTTGCGTTCAGCCGCGCGATGTCCCGTCAACTAGCCTCCGGCTCCCTTCGCTCGTATGTCTACTCTCCTAACGCTCGCGCAGCGAGCACAACGGGTCCGGGCAGAGCCCGGCCGCCGGAGGCAGACTAGGGGTTTAAAAAAGTCATTAGGGAAAGTATTTTTATGATATATGGAGTGTGGGTTTTTAGATGAATCGGTTAGGACCGAATCCTCCGAACCCGCCTCGAGAACCACCGGGGCCGGGCGGGCCAGTAGGGTCCCAGCGAGCCCCAGGCGGTCTGGTTAGAGAGTCGGGGATTTCTTCGCCATCGGGGCCTGTTTGGCGACTTCCTCGCCTGCCTTGGAATAAGGGATGATCGAATGTGGGATGCATTCCTTGGTGTGGATGACCAGCAGACGAGGGCAGACCAGGGAGGCCGGGTGGACCAAGGTCTCCGCCTCCAATTGTGGGCGAAGGACCAGTGCCGCCGATGAAGGGTGCTAACGGCGGATTGCGGCCGCCGGGTGGGTAGATATCGTCGCCTCCAATAGGGATATACGGAGTAGGATAGCCAGGCTCTGCAATGTCGTGACGCGAAGTTCTTCGTCTCATGGACTGCCGGAGTTCGTATTCGTCTTCGAACCCAGGAGGTGTATCTGTATGGATGGGGGGGTCATTCGAGTGTAAGGGCCCTGGCGATGTTTCCGTACCTATAGTAGCAGGAATGAGCGGTGGCTGTGGAGTTTCCGAGCCTGACGTAGGAGTTTCGAATCCATGTGGAGTAACACGAGATTCCAAGTCAGAAGCAGCCGTTCGAATAGGATCATGTGGAGGGGGTGTCGAAGGCGTCGACTCTGATACAGAACGAGGCTCTTCAGACTCTTCAGATTCTTCCAGTACCTTTTGGCGCAGTCTTTGTGTCGTTTTCGAATCGGAACTATTACTATTTTTTGCATTACCCGGGGAGGCGCTAGCACTAACGCTGCTGGTGGAATCGTGTTTCCCAATGGCGCCTTTAGAAGAGCTGTTTGGACTATAAGAGGGATTACCAGCAGCGGTAGAAGTCGTACCACCGGCACCAGCACCAACAGCAACAGAAGCAGCTGAAGCAGCAGCGCTCAAAGTACTAGCAGTATCTCCACTTACACCTGGCACTATGGAAGATCTTCTATCACTGCTACTAACTCCTCCTTCGGTCGGTTCACCAGTCAATGGCCCAATGATCTCTTTCGACAGTCTGTCGGTTAATAGATCAGTCTTTGTTTCAGAAATGTACACGTCTTGAATCACTTCGGACCCGTCTGGTCGACTGAAGGCCGCCAAACTTATGTATTCTTTTATTTCGAGCTTCATAGACACTTGTTTACCGGTGTTTTCACTCAGAGCACTAACAACTAGTAAGGAATTACCCAATTTTGTAATTGTCAAGTCAATCAAGTCGTCTGCGCCATCACCAATCTCGACTCGATATCGGAATCCAAAGAAATTGGGCGACCCTTTATTCCAGTTCGGAGGAAGAATGCCACTGCCTCCATTATTCATTCCATTGTTCATCCCATCTGCTCCTGTCGTGTCGGCACTGGCTACAAACGACACCTCGTCAAACTGTACCAGAGCAGAATGGATCTCAACTGCCAAAGCATCAACAGGAGACTTTAATAGTTCTGCCAGTGCAGTCTCCTCTTCACCTTCCGGTGCTAAACTCTTTACCACTGTTTTATACACATGGCAAGCGCCCATTTTGTATGACGACCGTTCTCAGTACTGCTTATTCTCAGCACCGCTTATCTGTGTCTCTTTATTATCTCTCACTGTCCGATCACTCTTTCTTTGCCATAGAAGTTGGTTCGGTCTGTGTCGTTCAGTCAGCAATCCAACTATAACGTCCTCTCCATATTTATTATATATAATATATAACCACCCCACTCCGTCTCCTTACCCTCCTCGCTCGTCTTCCGTGCGCACGGCTGGCATTGCCCCCTGATTGCTGCATCGGGTCCCTACTTTGCTTGCCCGGCGTGACCCTGGCGACAGCTCGCTTCGCTCGTAATTTGGGTTTGAATCGTGATAGCTGTGTGTGTAGCCTCATACGAAAGGAAGGGCACTCAATTGCAGTGGCAGTGGCAAATTTGTGGCTCAACGAGGCTGTACAGACGGATCGACAGGGTCTGCTTTAAAGTTGACATTTATGCACGCCATCTGCAGGGACTCAACGGTCCCCGACTCTGCCTCCGGCGGCCGGGCTCTGCCCGGACCCGTTGTGCTCGCTTCGCGAGCTGACTCTGGGCTCAACCGGCGAGAGAGGGTGAGCACTCGAGCGAGTCTCGAGCCAAGGGTCCGCACGGGCCTAGTCGCTGAAGCAGACCAGGGGTGCCAGCGGCACCGAGCTCGAGCGAAGCGAGCTACGGGTCTGGGCGGAGCCCAACCGCCGGAGGCAGACCCAGGATGGTACGACATAGCGCACGAGCGAATTGGGCAACGGATCTGGGCAGAGCTGATGCTACCAGAGAAGGCAGATATAGCCCTATAACTGGCACATTTTGAATACCCCGACTGATCTGCGTGTAAGAGATAAGATAAAGAGAGGAGGTGCATGACACACGCGCGTGGATCGTATAATTATCTTTTAACGTTGCAATCTATCTGTGGAGAAGAAAGCAAAAGCACCAGAAAACACAACAGCCAATATCTTTAGACAATTTGTACAATGACTAGATGGGCTGGTCATGCAGGGATTCTTGGGTCGTCACAGCTGACGCAGATGGTCCTGTTGACGGTGTGTGTCGCGGGGCTACAGTTCACATGGATAAGTATAACCGACCACTGTCTTCTGTCTCCGGCGGCTAGGCTTCGCCAGACCGGCGTGCCTGCCTGGCTATGCTATGAGCTCTAAGCACTCCGCGAAGCGGAGCTACGGGTCTGGGCGGAGCCCAGCCGCCGGAGGCAGGAGACAAGACAGAGAAAACATGTACTAATTGTTCGTACGGAGTGGAAATGTCCTATGTGAACGTCTATTTGCTATCGTTAGGAATGACCAAATCGGTGCTGTCAATAGTGTGGATTGCAGGGCCCATATCGGGGCTACTGATGCAGCCAATAATTGGGGTGCTGTCTGATAATTGCACATCTCGGTATGGACGAAGACGCCCGTATATGGTGGGTGGGTCGTTTGCAGTGTCGTTTGGATTGGTGGTCATGGCATGGGCCAAAGACATTTCAGATTTGGTGTTTGTGGGCGATTCAAGTAGGGTCGCGGCGTTGGTGATTGCCACAGTGGCTATTTTCGTGACGGACTTTTCTATCAATGCGGTTCAGGCGTGCTGTCGAGCCATTATTGTCGACACACTTCCGCCAGAGAGCCAGGAGCTGGGCAATGGATGGGCAGGAAGGATGATTGCCATAGGACATTTGATTGGATATTTCTGTGGAGCCCTGGATTTAGTTGGCTTAAGTGGAGGATGGCTAGGCGACACGCAGTTGAAGGAACTGGTTGTAATTTCCGCGTCGGCGTTATTGTTAACAGTAGGAATCACGAGTTTCGCAGTTAGCGAGAGGGTGTTGCTAGAAGAGGATGAAGACGACGAAGACGAAGAAGAAGAAGGGAAGATTGGTGGACACCATAAGATAAAGCTGTTAGTCAAGTCAGTAGCAGATATCTTTATAACTCTGCGCAATACAGTTGGCACGCTACCGCCAACGATTGCGCTTATTTTCAAAATCCAGCTGTGTGCGTGGTACGGATGGTTTGGGTTCTTATTTTACTCTTCTACTTGGGTCGGCGAAGTTTACTACGGATATATGGATCGAGACTCTGACTCCACGGACCCAGTAGGTGAAATGGCCAGGCAGGGGGCCACAGCTTTAGTGGTGTTTTCATTTGTATCGCTAGCTTCATCGCTGATATTCCCCGAATTGATTGGCAGGTCGAGCACCGTGGTTCCTATGATACGCCGACATGGTTCTCCGAGTCTTACTAGCAGTACGTCAAAGTTTACAATGATTGCACATTCCATTCTGGCGCTGCTAATGATGCCGATTACCTTTATCATTGGTCTCGGGCAAGCTCTATTCAGAAGATTCGGCATCGAGCTGCCTGATATATGGTTTGCTGCTCATATTGTGTATTCGATTGCAACCATGTCGACAGCCTTTGTTACCACTGTCAGGCAGGCAACCTGTGTAGTTGCACTATGTGGATTCTCATGGGCCATCACCACTTGGGCGCCATTTGCACTATTAGGAGAAGAAATACTGAAATTAAATGCCAAGGCAGCAACATCTTTGCCTGTATCAGACGATGAAGCCAGTGATTTATTAGAGGACGGCTCAATAGCCAACACCAATTCTAACTCGTCGCAGTCGGGCGTCTATCTCGGTATTCACAACGTCGCAATCACCATCCCCCAATTAGTAGCTACGTTTGTATCATTTCTGATCTTTTCGTTTGCGCAGGCCCCAGCTACAGAAACACATCTCAAGTCGCGTAGCGGAGTCCCGGTCGAGCAGGGCTCAGGAGACGGTGGGTTGGCTATTGCTAGAACACTTCAGGTGGGCAGCATAACTGCGCTCTTTGCGGCCTATTTCACGCTTAAATATAAAAAGACACAGTCTGCAGCAGATATTCAATAAACTATGTTTCACCCCTTGCTCTGCCTCCGGCGGCTGGGCTCCGCCCAGACCCGTTGATCTCGCTTCGCGAGATGGCGGCGTGGACGTATCGGACGCCGAGTTGCTTATTAATATCTATTTCATGCTATGCTATTCTACTTTATTCCGAACCCTTCGCTTTCATTGATGGCCGTCATGATCTTGTTGATCAACTTTTCTCGACTCGAGTACTTGTATAAGCAAAGCTGATTGAAACAGGTATGCGAAATGGGGAACCTTTCACAATCGTCACCGATTTTGGAGATTCTGAACGGCATGTTGGCAATGCCCGTAGCAGGAATTCGGTCCGATCCTGTTACAAAGATAAGCAGCTTTCGTTGGTTCTCGGGATCCAGGTTCTTGAAAAATTTCCAGAACCACTTGATAACTACATCCTGCTCAGCGTCATAGCCTTTCGGACCCCAGTGTTGATACCGCGTTACCGATTTCAGCGCATCTACGTCAATTGATTCAAGACTTCCTCGGATTAAAAGCTCAATTTCTTCCGGTCGGAACAGTGACAGTGCGTTACCACCAGCCACCTTATAGAAGCCCTGTTTAAACGCTTCGAATTGCCGCTTCACAGAGGTATCCAAATAATGAGCCATGACCCGTTTCACATAATCCTGACGATTGCCTTTGGTTACGAGGATATTCTTGCCATTGGGAATCAACAGCGTCTCTTTAATCTTCGTATAATCGTCAGGATCATTTGAATAAATGCAAAAGTCCAGAGAGAACACTTCTTCGAAATCGTCTCCTTCATAGTTCAACATCTTTTGTAAACTCGAACCGAAAGACGGATTCAAGACCGTGAAGTCTTCCAATGTGTAGGGACAGCCAAGGAGCTTCTTAAACAAGACCTGAGGAAAATTGACATCAAGAATCGTAGAATTATACAATGCCAACCCAATGGCCACTCCAGTCAACTTATAATACTTTAATGAATGCTCCGAGCTAGTATCAAACCAACATAATCGGGATTCTTCGTCCTCAACAAAGAAAGCATTCGAAGGATCAAACAACTCTTTGAATAAAAGTAAAAACCATTCTTTCTTTAACCCACCGGCATCTATTCCTGGCTCACCGATAAACTCCACTCGTAAACCTTTTTTCAAATTATCCTCATTTTTATCAATAGCTTCAAATGAATCCTGGAGAATCGAATTGCGATGAACCCGAATATGCAGAAAAGGAGATTCGGGGACTTTACTAGTCAGCGAGCCAAAGAATGCTTCCTGGGCTTTTAATTCCATTTGTCTACGTGCATCATGTTCAAGTATTTCGGTTTTGGAACCCATCGAAAGCAAGAACGGATATTGACAGAATGAAAACGTAGATCTGCCAGGGGCAGAAAACTTTAATTCTGGGATCATTGTGTCACTAGAGTTCACTGTACTGGTAGCTCCTGCTCCACTAACAATAGACGATGGTCTTGTCTTTTGCCATTCATCAAAGTCACTTGTTACATCGGCATAATCAACCATGGTATTGTAAAAGCTGGAAATAGTGATTTTACTATTTGACACTGTATTGGCATTGAAGAAGATTGATAGTACTCTTACAAATGCAGAAATTTTCCAGTCATGGTTATAAAGGTCGGTCTTTATTTGTGATGTAATGCTTGAACGGCGTTTTTTGTTTCTTGCCGGACTAGAAGTAGATAAAAGGGCAGAAGAAGAATCGACGACCGTAGATGAAGTAGAGTACGATCTTCTATGATGATGAGTCGATGCAGATATTGGTAGAGATTGATCTTTTGGAACCGAGTTCATTCGTCCTCTTGAATAAGTAGATCTATATTGTTTGAGTAGCCGATGAGCAACATAGGCATTCAGAAGGTCAACTTTTGATTGAAATCTATCTAATGGATACCGTGAAAGCCAGTTTAGTAAATAATGACGACAGCCCTTTCTACCATGGGCAATAATACCTACGGTTCTCTCCAACACTTCTACAGCCAATGATCTAATTCGAACCAAGGGATCTGGCGGGCCAGTTGGAGGGGGTTTGGGCGCTTGTAATATGCTATTGCTACTGTTGGCAGATGATGCTTTGGAGAATAATGCCGGAATATAAAGAATTGGGTTTTCTATAATCACCAACAAAAAGCAGATATCGAGCGGCGATTCGAGGTTCTTTCTCAATCTTTTCAGCAAGTTTAACTGACAGGTTAAGATTGTTTTAACAGGACGCTCATATCCTGGACAATTCATAATAAGAGTAAAGAACATTTCAACTTTTGTAAAGTTGACATTTGGCTTTGAATAGCTCAATCGTTTTTGATTCAATGAAAACGTTTCATTAATCGAGTCTACTGACGAAAAGCAAGAGATGAGAAGGTCATCTAATTCGGTATATGAGTCTGCAGAGGAGATTGTTTGATTTCTGATTTTATCAATAATCAGTTCGATTTGCTCCATAGTTATTGGTACAGAGTTTGTATTTGCTGCTCCATTCAGATCATGGAATGTTTCACAGATGGCGCATTTGAAATACGATAGTCGTTCAGGGACCTGAAGCTTTGTTCCACAGCAAAAGCATTTTCTAACCGTCAGCTTTGAGAGAGAGTTGTCAGTTGGGGAAGGAGGGCCAGCACCAGCGGCATTGCTACCGCTTGTCCCGGTAGCAGTCACGGGTGGAATTACGGTAGTTGTAGCATTGGCGTTCGCTGCTGCTGCTGCTGCGACTTCAGAAACAGATCGCATAATCTCTTCAACTGACGATAATGTCGAGACATTTGTAGGTGCTGGTGGAGTATTTACACTTCTTGTAGAATGGGTGGTGCTAGCGGAACTGGTAGAATTTCTTACATGGCGAGCAGGAGGTTGTCGCTTATCAGTCGCGCCCAATGGCTGTTTTTTCTTTGCCGGTGAACCAAACAAACTCCATGTCGGCATACTTGAAGATTGAATAGTATACACTCTCTTTTAATCGAAAAACATGAAAAATATTCAGTTAACCAAACACGTGGAAATAAACAATATTTGCGTTTTTGCTCGATATAAAGTTTAATCAACGCAGGGGACGTAAGTGAAAGCAGTAAAGTTGTGCGAGAAAGATACAAGAAATGGCTCCTAACGATTGATAATCACCAACGTTTGGCCACACTTGGACCACTGCGGTACGACCTGGTGTGAGTATAAGCCAAGCAAGCCAAACAACAATTCCTATTATTTCGTCGCTATCGCTATTGCTATCGCTATCACTATCACTATCACTATCACTATCACTATCACTATCGCTCTCGCTCTCGTTATCGTTATCGTGTTGTCGTCGTCGTAGTCGACATCTCACTGTTTATGTGAACTGTGCACATAATAACGTCTGATCGACTAATCGTAAACCACACGGCGTTATATCCCAATAATAGAATCACCATCGGTCGCTCGCCGGTTACAGTTGGGACTTGCAATCAGTAATGCAGGGACTAGCACCAACAGATAACCGACTCGACAAACACAGCATCTTCTCAGCCAGCCATCCTCCCCTACTGTCCTCGGGCCCCGGACCTGCCTCCGTCCCCGGACCTGCCTCCGGCGGCTGGGCTCTGCCCAGACCCGTTGTCCTCCGCTTCGCGGAGGTTCTGCGACTGGCGGGCAGAGAATGTTTCGTGCAATTCGCGCCTGCTAGGCGGTTGGTTGATGTTTATACTACTGCTGCTGCTACTGCTGCTACTGCTGCTACCGCTACCAACTTCATGAAGTTCTAACCAGTTGATAATATCACAGCCCCATGCTATGCAATAATCCCTGCGTTCTGAATTCGTCCCTGCAGATATTACTACCACTTTCTTGTAGCCAATCTTCAGCCGTAGCTACTTTATTACATTCATTTGATATCTACAGGGCACAGTAATATTTATTATTTATTTAATTATCACGCACGAATAATCACAATGGATCGTCAATTGGCGTTGATGGTGAAGTAACTGTCTACTGGTATCTCCACTGCGATCGCGGAGTATCGCCTATGTGATGCTATATATAGTGAGTAGGAGAATCAGATGGAGAAGGCGTAGGCCAGGAAGCCAGGAGGCCAGACAGAACCCAAGCCAGCCAGGTATACGCTCATTCCCTTCTCTACTCCCAACTCGAACTCCCAACTGCTACTGCCACTGCTACTGCTACTGCTACTGCTACTGCTACTGCTACTGCTACTGCTACTGACTGACTGACTGCCACTGCTACTGACTGACTACTACTGCTATTACTCCCAGCAGACTCTGTCTGCCATTCTATAGTGATTGAGGTAGTAGTATGACGTAGCTGAAACGTCGGTATTGTCAGTAAGATTGAAGCTCTGGTACGGCTGCCCCTACGGCTGCCTCTCCTGCTTGATCCAGCCTGTCTTCCTGCCTGTCTGCCAGCCTCCTGGCCAGCCTTACAGCAGCTACCGCTTGCTTTCCTTGCTGGGCGCCGTGCAATGCGTATTTCCGTCCGGTACGAACGGTCGTCGTCGTCGTCGTCGTCGCAGCCGTTGCCTGCCTGCCTGCCGGCTTTAACGGCGAACTCCCTTCAGCTGTCCGGGAAGCCCAGCCGGAGTTATGACCTCTTTATAGTGATTTGAGTTTGAAGTGACCTGACTGAACTGCTGATACCGCTGAAGATGAACTCAGATCAGACGTCACTGGAAAAGGTAATCGATATTATGCTGATAACATAGCAATGCTATGCCTGCTATTACTCAATGTTAACTTAATAGCATTCATTCATCACTCATTGCTTTGACCTTAGGTTTGACCTGACCTGATCATTCGCATGTTCATGGCGTGGTCTTTGGCTTTGACAGCTCGCGAAGAGAGTACGAGTACTGGAAGGTTGTCCCAGCAGCTGTCACGGCTGTGTCCTAATAATAAATCTCCCAACTACTACTGGCTGGCTGGCTGGCTGGCTGGCTGGCTGGCTGGCGTAGAAGGCTCTAGGGCTTGGTGCTCTGCTTCTCGCTGTCGCCTCGTAGTCCTCCCAAGCAGCTGGTGCTGCTACTCTGCTGCTACTGCTACTGCTACTGCTACTGCTACTGCTGCTACTCTGCCACTGCTTGCTAACAGTGCTGCTGCATTCAGACAAGCCCTGCTTGGCATTATCCTTCCCCCGTATAGTAATATACCTCCATAGGCTTCTAGCACCTACTACTGCTACTGCTACTGCTGCTGCTACTGTTCCTACTGCTACTACCACTACCACTACCACTGCCACTACTACTACCACTACCAACACGGCGCTAACATCAAACTAACTTGCGCGCGCTGCCTGTCTTACATCATATTTTGTCCGCGCGGCCACTGGCCAGAAATCACTATGGCCATAGACGGATGCCTTAATAAACTGGCTGCCAGTGCCAACACCACCACCACCATCATCAGCCTAAGCCGGTCCCTAACAAATCCACCACCTCTACCGCTACTGCTTGGTATATTTCTTCACTCCACTTCCACCGCAAGAATTTCTACTTCACCACCAACTCACTTTCTACGTCGAAGTCTCGTTCTACTTCTTTCTACGCCTACGCCTACGCTATCATCAATCGAATCTCTCACTGTTGCCAGTCAGCATTTGAATCTTCTGATATTGCCATTGCCATTGCTACTACCACTACAACTACCACTCGCCAGCACTGGTTGTTTCTTCTCTCCTTCTCTCACATTCCGACTTGCTCTACGCATTGAATCGCGCTCTCTCTTCCGTGTTTCTATCGTCAGTCGTGGCTCATCTTGAAGTAAGTGCCCCTGGTTACGCCTCCGGCGGCTGGGCTCTGCCCAGACCCGTAGCTCCGCTTCGCGGAGGGCTGGGACCGCATTCTGGCTCCAGCACTTCGCTGGTCAGTCGACTCAACGGTCCCAGCCCTCCGCGAAGCGGAGCTACGGGTCTGGGCAGAGCCCAGCCGCCGGAG